>CAXKVW010000146.1:600000-801472 GCA_964058825.1 Carex arenaria
TTTATTTTTGTTAGAGTTAAATCTATTTTGATGTTGGGGAACATCATTTCTCAAACCACTTCTTTGAGTTTGATTTTGCATGGTTCTTGTGTTTTTGAATTCATAAAACCATCCATCCGGTCCTTTGAAATATGTTTTGTTTGATCCTTGTGGATTAAATGTGTTATAGTTGCTATGTTGTCTATCGCTTTTCTTTTTATAATTTTTATTGTTGTACTTATACCTAAATGCGTAATTTTGAGACTTTTTATCTTGTTTAGCATTTGAGGTATGTGTTGACTTCTTTTGCAATGGAGTTTTACCATTTTTAGTGTAGAATTGAAAAGTTGAGTATGCTTCACTATTTAATCCTAGTTTATTTAAGTGTTTTTGTTCATCCTTTTCATTTGATTTTTGAGTGTGTTCTCATTTTTCTTTTGGGCTATTTGAACGGTTGGATTTGAATGAGGATTGATCCTTCTTAAATCCGAGTCCTTTCTTGTCTATTTTACCATGAAGTACTTCATAGCAATAGTAAGAATCCAAGTTAGTGATATTTGAGAAATCACTAGGTGACCTTAATGCCCTTAGTTCCGTCTCTTAAATTTGAATTTTTACTTGTAAAATACAAATTTCACCTATATGCGACGAGCACGTGTTGTTCCCTTGTTGTGTTTGCAATTCTACAATTTTGGACTCTAAATTCTCTACCTTAAGACCTAATATTATATTGATTGCATTTGAGGCTCTTAAGTTTTTATTTTGACATTCTAAGGTATGATTCTCAAATCTCAATTTATTTATAATACCTTCTTTTTCAAACAACATCCTATTGGATTCATCGAGAAGAGATTGCAACCTAGGTTCATCATCGTACCGTGTTAGAATCTCATTTTTGAAAGTGCTTGATTCATTTATAGCAATTTGGTGAGTATTCAATTCACATTTGGTTTCACCATTTTGAGGAGTGGAATCAATTATTCCACTACACTCTTCACCACCTTCATCATCATTGGTTTCAAAATCGAAATTAATATCATTTAGGGTTAGAGGTACCTCATTAGCGGAGCTTGTTGAAGCTTCGCTTTCATTGCCATTCAATTCTTTGTTCTTGGATCTTGCAATGTCCAAGAGAATGTCGATGGTAGTTTGATCGGTGATGTTCTTGCTTGCTATGATAGAGTCCACATCAATTGATGGTTGAGGTGCACTCTCATCTAGAATGGCCATCAAAGCAAGGTCGATCTCTTGCTCATTTTCTGACCCCGTGTCGGATTCTTCCACATCACTCCCATCGGAGAATAAGGCTTTTCATGGCTTGAGTTTTCTTCTTGTTCTTATAGCCATCGTATTTTTGTCTTGGCTTTCGGTCGTGTTGTCCGTCACCATCCGAGTTCTTCATGTGAGGAAATAGTTTGAAGCATGTTTGGATGGTGTGACCTTCTCGATGGCACGCGAAGCACATCACTCGCTTGTTCTTCTCTTCGCGTTCCTTGTTGTACTTTCTCTCAAAGTCAAGCATGCCTTGGGACATTTTGAATAAGAGAAGGGCATTTTTGGAGGATTCATGATCAATTTTGTTTATAAATTGATCATTTGATAGGTGGTTATTTGAGGAGCTAGGGTGGTTTCGGTTTTGTGCCGGAAAGGCTACGGTTTTGGATTTTGACTCATGCTTTAGCTCTCCAGATTGTATAAGTTTCTAAAATGCGCATATAGCTCATCCATGGTAAATGATGTATGTGTCCCTTGAATTGCTTCTAGAGCACTCACCAAGCCTTCCCATCTTGGCTTCCGTAGCATAACTCGAAGAAATTTTTCTACAATTTTATCGTTAGAAAGAGGTTCTCCCAATTCAATAAATTCATTTTGAATAAGCATAAGTCTATTATACATATCCTCAATGGATTCACCGTCTTCAACCTTAAAGGTTTCAAGTTTTGTTTCTAAACCGGTAATTTTGGTTCTCTTGATTTGGGTATTACCCTCATATCGGTTTATGAGGGCATTCCACATGTCTTTTGCGCTAGTTGTATCTCCAAAAATTAATACAACCGACTCACTTACCGCATTAAATATAGCATTAATTGCCAGGTTATTGTGTCTCTTGTTACATTTTGAGTCATAGGTTTCATCTTTATCGTCTTCGGTGGTGGAAAATACCGGTGTATACTCTTTAACTACCACATTCCATACCTCAAGTATATTTAGGTAGTTAATCATGGTTTTCTTCCAATGACTAAAGTTTTTGGTCGTTGTACCGAAAATTGGAGGTTGCTTTGCTAATCTCATGGGTGACATTTTGATTTAGATCGCTAAGACTCGAATTAAGTGAGTCTTAATTTGAGTAACTTGCTCTAATACCACTTTGTTATGCTAAATGCACCACTTAATCTTCTATTTAAAAAATAATCGCAAGTTAAAAAGTAAATAGAAGAGTTTAGAGAAATTTGACACTCGGAATAGTAACGGAGTTCGGGAAAACAACGGCCTACGTCTCCGGGGCGTCTCAACCAACTTCTTGGTGCGCCTTTCTATTACCCAACTTAGAAAGGTTTACAACTTGTGAACCGGTGAGCTCTTACAACCAATGGAAAGTCACACGGCCAACTAGAAAGAAGAACGAAGTCTTCGAGAACAATGTTCGCAAGAGAAACACTCAATAGCTCACTCTAATCTAATCTAACTCAAGATTAGTGAAATGGATTTGAGGTTGTTTGAGGGATTTGAAGTTATAAGCTCTCACAACAATGGTAGAACTCAAGCTCACAGAAAATCAGGTTTTGAATGTTTAGAGGCGGCTGGAAAGTTACTTTGGAAAGGAGCGCAAAGTTCTATTTATAGTGACAGCTTCAGAAGAAGCTTTTTGGTCTAAAACGTTATAAAGTTTTAATAAACGTTACCAACGTTTTCAAAGGAATTTTGAATTTAGTCACGTTTTTCTGTGAACTTTGATCTTAAAACGTTATAACGTTTTCTGAAACGTTCATGACGTTTTCATCGTTTCTATCAATCTGAGAACAATACTCCTAAAACGTTACCAACGTCTGTAAAACGTTACATAACGATCTTCACTGGAAATCAACCGATCAAGATTGTCATTTTGAATTTCTGGAATATTAAAACGTTATAACGTTTTGAAAAACGTTGGTAACGTTTTCATCTATTTTGGCATATTTTGATCAGTTCGTTTCGCAGGTTTTTCATAGGGAAAACGTTATAATGTTTTGTAAAACGTTGTAACGTTTGTTACCCTGAAACAACATCAAAAGCTACTTTACCAAGTTTGTAATTTTACAATCTAATTTATTGATAATTCTCTTAATGTTTTCTTCAGTTCAATTCATGCATATTGCAATTCCATATTTCTTGAACCTGCATAAAATCTCAAAATAGAAGGAATCGTAAAATTCAATTCATTGTATGTTTTGCAAATTAGTCAAATAGACTAAAAAGAGAATTGCTTGAAACAACAAGGGAAGCCACTCAGGGAGTAGTCAGGGCTCTATAACTGCTGGTGTTGCGCCGTCATCCACTTCCAGAAACCTAAGAAGTAGACTTAGTCTGTTCAGCCGCAGAAAGAGTTAATTCATCATATGTTGTATTTATATTTCTATCTTATATTCCATACTTATTTGTTCAGTTACGCTATGAACTTATTTAATTAACTTATGTTGTGAACTATTTTTCTTAGATAAAACCTGATAATTACTACAAAATCTGATAATTACTACAAAACCTGATAATTATTACAAAACCTGATCATTACTACACACTGATAGTCTTACACACTGATTCAATTAACTTATTACACACTGATTGTCAGAGTGTTCAGTCGCAGTAGACGAAGAGACAGTTTTACCAGCATTTTTCTTTCTTTTGACATCGCCGATATGAGTCGCATCAGGCTTTTTCTTTAGACTAATCGGGTTTTGTTTTTTGTAAAGGCTTTCCTCAAAATCATCATCGTCATTCAATGACCTATGTATTACACAGTTCTTCATAGTACAAGAACCGTTCATCGTTGACCTTTGAGATTTCCTTTTTCGACTACCGGAAGATTCACTTGATGTTTCTCTGTTCATTGTTTTCGCCTAAATAAGGCAACACCACAAACAACATATAAAATAATAATACAAAAGGAATTCTTCGTTCAATATTAGTTTTTTGTTTATTTCTCAAATTTCTCACATTTAGAAAAAATGCTAACATTTAAAAAAAAATATACCTCGGTCACTGTTGATCGTAATCGGCTAAAAATTGTCTCGGAGCACTGTTTGAGATCCGAGATCCGAGAATGAGAGAGAGAGAGGGGGGCGGCTAGGGTTTCGGGTTGGGAGGGGAGGGATTTTATATAAAAAAAAAATTAAGTAAACCGCCTCCTGGGGGGCGGTTTGGGCATGGTTGAAATTTTTTTGGGGTTCTGATTATTAATATTATTTTATTTATTTTTTTGGTTATGAAAAAAAATAACGGGATAGTTTCAATCCAAGATATATATGGGGAATCGCATGTTCCCCCGAGTAAAAATCTCAAAATAATTTATTCCTCTAGAATTTATATAATATCATATTTATTATTATAAACTTCAAAACTTTACAAATTTATCCCACTTATTCATTTTTCTATTAAAACTAATTTTAAACTTATAAAGTAATAATTTACTCCTTGCAAAATATAATACATAATATGTGTAAGAAAAATATTTTGTTTTCTAACTAATTGATTTTCAAGTACACATTTATGTAGAGAATAAAATTAGTCACGTTGTTATCAGATACGGCATGTCATATCACGTATTCACGTGTGTCGATCACATGACTCTTGTGACTGTATTTTGCCATCTTAGTTACGTCATGTCACGCCACTCAAATTGACTCGGTCACGTCACGTGACTAATTTTCTCAACATTAGTCCTTAATTATAATTTATTATATAGTAATTTCTTTTTTTAGTGTATTATTTTATTATTTATTGGAACAAACTTAAAACATGAAAACATTAATTAAACATGATTAGTCAAGTCACGTGTTGTCACGGTGTGACCGTCCTCTACCATTTTAGTCATGTCATAAAATATATTTTAATTACGTGGTGTCACGCAGGGACATAAGCAAAAATTCATTGACCGGGGATCAAACATGTGCTAAATCTTTATTTTCAATTAGTAGTGAGTGAGAGATATATAATATAAAATAAGAAGTGTCACTTTTTCACTATCTCACACACTGAGCTCTTAATTTTTTTTTTTTATTAAAAAGAGTTCTAAATTGTTAGAAGTCTCACAAAATATGCACAAGTTATTTTCTTAAAAAAAAAATGGAGATCAGTAGTATAAAATTTTCAAAAATTATGGGAATCAATTTTCTTGTATATGTACGAACAAGAGCATACTTCATTACTTGTTTTTAAAAAAAAAAATAGAGGCCAATTGACCCTCATTCTATAAATTCAATACACCTCCACCTCTGACGTGACGTTACATTTTTCCTTCACTATGATTAACGTACACAATGACATTTAAGCATATGTTTGTGTGTGAATTACGAGTAAGAAGAACTATTTTCTCTCAAACCAATAAAATGACTGAATATTTTTCTTAAACATGCTATATACTTTTTAAGATAAATTTTAGAGGAAAATAAGTAATTTTGTAGTTTTTAAACTGTATGTCTAAAATTTCCGCCGAGAAATATTCAACTCGCCGCACTACTGATCCTGAAAAATGCCCCCAAATTTTTTTTATTCTATAATGTCTTCCCGTCGCAATTCTGGTAAAATGCGTATCCCATGCATTAACTCAAAAGAGAATCTTTTGAGTTAATGAATCTTAACCGTCTGATTTTAAACGGAGCTAATTCAGCTACCCTATAACATAAGAGGTCTTTCAATATTAGTGCATATCTAGTTTGCACGAATCTTAAAATATATGGACCCAGATAATTGTTCCCGCACTAAAAGACAAAAAAGTCCGCACTACAAGGCAAAAAAATCTAGGAGCGCGTAGTATTTAACATCTATATGTAATGTATCTACAGTGCATCGAACAAGTATTTAACTCTATTCATTGGAGTATTTAACTCTATTCAAGTATTTAACTCTATTCATTGGAGTATTTAACATGTTTGTCCCCACAAAAATTTTCTGCAGTATTTAACTTTGTTTATTGGAGTATTTAACCGTCCATCGATCTAGTATTTAACTTTTTTCATTGTAGTATTAACCATTGACGTCCAACAGCGAAAAATGTTGTCCCCCACACACCGCACTAAAAGACAAAAAACACCTTTTTTGGTGGGTGGGAGGATGGGAACCACTAAAAGACAAAAAAAAAACCTTTTTGGAGGGTGGGAGGATGAAGGGGAATGGAAATGGGGTTCTATATAATTAACTTTAGGAATGTTAGTATTTATCTTTAAAGTTAAAAGTATTAATCTCTAAAATTATAAATAAGTTACATGGATTCTATTTAGCATCTTATATCTTAGTATTTAACTTTATACACATTAGTATTTAACTTCAATCTTTAGTGTATTAATAGTGCATCGAACAAGTATTTAACTCTATTCATTGGAGTATTTAACATATTTGTCCTCACAAAAATTTTCTACAATATTTAACTTCAATCTTTAGTGTATTAATAGTGCATCGAACAAGTATTTAACTCTATTCATTGGAGTATTTAACCGTCCGCGTCCAACAGCGACATAAATCTGTCTCCCCAAAAATGACAAACTAATTTGGTATCGTTCCCACGTCCCGCACATCAGTATTTAACTTTAGGAATGTTAATATTTAACATTATGAACGTTAGTATTTATCTTTAAAGTCAAAAGTATTAATCTCTAAAATTATAAATAAGTTGCATGGATTCTATTTAGCATCCTATATCTTAGTATTTAACTTTATACACATTAGTATTTAACTTTAGAAATGTCAGTATTTAACTTCAGATATTTAATTTCCTGCAGTATTTAACTTCAGTTTTTAGTGTATTTACCATTCATCGATCTAGTATTTAACTTTGTTCATTGTAGTATTAACCATTGACGTCCAACAGCGAAAAATATTGTCCCCAATATACCCCCACTAAAAGACAAAAAACACCTTTTTAGAGGATGAGAGATGAAGAAGGGATGGGAATGGGCTAAAAGACAAAAGAAAATACATTTTTGGAGGATAGAGAGATGAAGGAAGAATAGAAATTGGGAGTTGTATATAATTATTCAAAATATATTTAAAAGTTGATATTCATTAATTCAAAAAATAGCCACCTGACCTGAGCAAATGCAGAGAATACGAATTCACTCTGCTAGGTGCTAGCTTCAAATAAATTTTGTTTTTTTTTTTAGGTGTGGTCGTGTGGAGAATGTTATTCCGATTTGGCGATATCGATCTACTGTATCCGTCGGATGTATATACGTGTTAAATAGACACGGTACGCAAAGCTCGCACCGACACGTGTTAAATAGATAGATACAGTCATACATCATACCGTATATCCAAGGCAATTATCCACTCAACTGTAACGTCAGAGTGGAACTCAGTCTACCTTGATTTTTTTTTTGTTAGGCACCAATACCATGATTTGACATTGGCAGT
Source organism: Carex arenaria (assembly GCA_964058825.1). Classification (NCBI taxonomy): domain Eukaryota; kingdom Viridiplantae; phylum Streptophyta; class Magnoliopsida; order Poales; family Cyperaceae; genus Carex; species Carex arenaria. The sequence goes on from CAXKVW010000146.1 coordinate 607,582, forward strand.
ACTAATGAAAAGGACTAATTAAATATTATTTCTACCATTTAGATAATAGATAAAGAAAATACCGCTTTACAATTCGGTATTTTAATAATTTTAGAAATATAGTTTACATTTAAAATACAATATTACATCAATGTATACCCAATTTCTTTTTATTAATATCCAACATTAAATAAAAAATTCCAAATATACCTAGCTAAGATATTTATAAAAATACCCAAACCAGACAAAAATTGGCTGGTTCCTTTTTAATTCAAAACCGACCAAAAAATAGCCGGTTCTTAATTTTATTCAAAACAAGCCAAATTTTGGGCAGTTCCTTATTTTTTGAAGAAAGTTGATATATATCAATTTTGTAGTTTATTTTAGTATAATTTAAAATATTTTAGTTTAATGTAGCATATTAGCATAATTTACCAAAATCTAGTTCATATAATGTTATGCTAATTTAGTTTATTTAAGCATGATTAGTGTAATTAGCATAATTTAATTTATTTTAATCTAGTGAAAAAATAAAAATTTATTTTTTGGATACATATTCGAGCAGATATCAGATGAATACGGATGCCGATACAGATCAGATCGAATATTTATTAAAATATACTAAAGTTTATAATATTTATTTAATTATAATGGTGAATAATAATAAAAAGTTACAAGAAATATCTTTGAAGTTTTGTAGATAATAAAGTTTTTTTTCATCAATTAAATGTTTCTTTAAGGAAGAAACAGGGAAACACCAACTACAAAGCATTATAATTCTTTGTTTCGTTTGGCTAAGGAAAGCATAATAATTTTGCCTATCCAAATATAATAGCATTCAATATTGAAAAGTCAAAAAGTCAAAATAAGAGACTTCGATTATCCCTTAGAATTGTTAGGGCATGGACGCGCCAGTTTAAAACGTCCCTGAGGGACGTGTGTTTCTAAACCGTCCGTTACTTTCGTTTGGATTAAGCTGGAATGCAGAGTAGGATTATGATTAAGAGTGACATTTTTGTTTATTCCGTCTCTAGAGACGTTGATAATTATTCCGGCCTTATTAGTTTTCGAAAAAACTCAGATCCTATCCTCTTTTTCGATATTTATTTTATTTTATTTCGATTAATAAAAATCCACATAAATATTTTTCAAAAACATACCCTGTAATATTATTTCTTGATGTCACTGTTTTGGATCCGAAATTAAAAGTATTTAGAGTTGTCTAAAAATCACAAATTTTTGGGTGGAGCTTCACCCTACAGCCCTATAACTATATTTAAAATTTCATGGCAAAATTCGTGACAGAACAAAAAATATTACAAAAACATGACACACTAGTCACTGTTCCAGCAAGCAGAAAACCGAAAACCCACGTTTTAACTATTTTTAGTTCGTCTAGATATAATTTATTTTAACAGTTAAAACAAATTTTTCTGGTTATTAGGCATACGAAAGTAACATCTAAAAAATGTATTTCACCATGATTACTTCAAAAGGATTCGTAGAAAAATTATTTCGTCCAAAAGTCACAGCCTAGAAATTTTCAAAGAAGCATTCACAAGAGACTTTTGACTTAAGTAATCAATTAATTAACTCATTAGGCAACATTATTGTTCTAAAACACTCACGATAGCCCTAGCTTTGATACCAATTGAAGGTTTTGATGCTTAGATAGTAAGGAATAAAACAAAAAAATTTGTTCGACTCAAAACAAACGATCTAGTATTGCAAGTGCAAGAAACAATCTTAATTAGCCTAATCAGGAAGGGAATAACATAATATCTTATATTTGATCTCCATATCAAATCAAGAAGGGTTGTCTCGCTTAGTAACTTCTTATTCCCTTTCTCTTTCAACGATGGTTTTCTTTAGCCCTTCAAATAACGAGCCTCATTAGGTATCAATTGAAAGATTAAATAAATACTTGTATCTCTAAGGCTAGTAAGAGATTAACAAGTAGAATCTTAATCCTAGTTTAACCTCTTGTTAATTTCTGAAAAATTCTTAGAGAATTTCTAGATCTCAACATATGAGAGAAAATGGGAGATAATGGGAGAGAAAAGAACAAATTTCGGCCAAGAGATAATAGACGGAATGTTTGACATTTTGGAACTAAAATTCTTATATCTCCTCGTAGGTAACTCCAAACGACTTGAAACTTTCACTGTTAGATTCTAGACTCAAAGGGCTTCAAATTACATAGGTCATACATCCAAAATAGTCAATGTCTGCCCTTTTAAATTCCTGTTCAAAGTTACCTAAAAAATTATCCCTAAATTTCTCTCATCTTTTACGAAATTGATTAGGTTTAATGGTATATTTAAATATTCCTTAAATCATGCCATCACTAATCAATTCTTCCCGGCTGAAATAGCATATATTTGGGTTTTGGGCTTAAACATACTAATCATATTAATATTTAATTAAGTCCACAATCCCATACATTAAAATGCCAACGTATAAATTAATATTATATGTTAATTTATATGCATCTATCATGTATCAAAAGCCATTTAAAATATGTCACGCATACTTTAAATATTAGTAGGATTATTTTACAACACCTCCATATTATAAAATTGTTCATATATTAATAACATATAATTTGTACAAATTAATTATAACTCCTTATAATTAACATAGCACACATACGGTGTGACCCTATGGGGTGACCCTATGCTTTATTAATGTATTTTCTTTTAATCTTTCATGAATTGAGAGTAAGTCCGATGCCCATCGGACCTACCTTTTTTGATGGGTGAAATGACCATCGGATCTACATCAAGATTCGTGCAAACTCATTAAAATTCGTGCAAGTATTTTTCAGTTTCTATGCGTACAAATCTCAATGATAATCGTACGGTGTTAGAGCTAATTGAACCTAAAAGTAGGTCCGATGCCCATCGGACCTACTCCTATCTCGTCTTTCATATGGTGTGACCTTATGAGATCCCATCATTATGGCAATAGAATTAAATATTTTAATTCTATAAATCAATGATACAACTAGCCATGGTATATTGATTACCCAAATAATATGGATGAAAAAGCACAATGCAAAATCACGATCCCCTGTAACACTAAAAATATTGTTGTGTCAATTCCTTGTTACATGATATCCAAATAATCGTAAGGTGAAAATGTGTCATCCTTACCAATTATTTTTTCTTGATTTCCTAAAATTTAATTATGATATGATTATCATATAATCATATTGCATGCACATAATACAAACTTTATCAATGGGTCCAGAGATATCATCGCTTATATTAACATATAAGGGACAATGGTTTCTTAATACGTATCATTCTTCCGCATAAGTTATATGCACTGCAGTAACTACCTATTTAACTCATGGTTAAATAGAGCATTGGACAGTACTAACAATACACATCCCTTATGTAAGAAAAATAAATATCTCAACCAAATATGCACATGTGTGATATCACTGACACAGAACACAATTCATATGATATTTCATTCTTAGATTGTCTAGACATAATGAAATATCACTAGCCATGTTCTAGACATAATGAAATATCACTGACACAGAACACAATCCATATGATATTTCATTCTTAGATTGTCTATTGCCATACATCTCCATATATGCACATGTGTGATTAGATCAATAACTCATTATCGTATAACCTATAGAACACGACCATCATCTAATAACTACATTTATCTTATATGGCCAACCAATATACCTTGTTGATTGCCAAGATAAGGGACATTTACGAGTAAATAAATTTATTCGTTGTGAAGTTTTACAATTTAAGTCATCAACTTAAATGATCCACTAATATGAATACTTAAGGTACAAAATGATAAAATCATTTACTAACAAACTAAACATATCATACATATGATCTGGGTCTAGGACACCAACACTAACATTTCGCACATAAAAAAATTTGAACAATTGAAATCAGAATAATATATTCCAATTATTCGAAAGGAAAAATAGTATATTTATTTTCCACAAATGAATCCATATCATCTGAGTTTGATCCAGATCATCTCTTCAGAATTCAAATCAACCCGATCTCAATCTGAGACAGAGGCATATTTACATTGAATTTTTTTTTGTAAGAAATAATTGTATTTACATATTATTTTATATATATTTTATAGTAAATATCATAATATTATATATTAACTCTCATTTTCCGAATATCTTTTTATATAATTAACTATCATAATTTGAAAGTCTGACTCCGCTATGATATATAGTAAAGTCTGACTCCGCTGTGTATTTACATATAATGTTCTAAGTGGATCTCTCATCATATTAAAAATTGAACAAAGATCGCCTACGGGATTCACCTAAAAAAAACTGAAAAAATAAAAAAAAATTGAACAAAGGCTGAAAATCTCCGAAAGGAGCTCATATCCGGAGTTTATATGAGAAACATCCGATCCGATCCGATCCGAAATGAAATGCAGGAGCCTCTTGGATATTCGTGCCAAAGCAGATTCAATGGTTGGGATCTGAACTGAAAATTTGAGCTACGTTTTAGGTGATCGAATTTGTGAAGGGACCCTTAGAATTACAATAGGGATCAGTTGAGTATTGTTCCCGTCTCCCGCTATAAATACAATACAATACAAAACAATCACACCCATTTGCCATTTCCACACACGGCCACACCCCCTCTCAAAATAAAAAACAAATAAACAAACTCTGCTCGGTTCTCCTGTTCCTACTTAATTAGGAATTAGGATATCCCATATTCCCATCCCATGGATTCATATTACGCTCTCCACCTCGCCATGGCGGCCATGGTTGGCGCCTCCTTCGCCGCCGTATCCGCTTACTATATGCACCGCAAAACCCTAAACCAACTCCTCGACTTCGCGCGCGACCGCTCCTCCAATCACCTCCCCCCACGCCACCGCCGTCAAAACCAACGAGTCAAACGACCCGGCTCTATATCGCTCCCCGACATAGCTGCCGTTGCTCACGTCGACGGGGACGACGAACATGACGAACTAGAGGAGGACGCGGCGTGGGGTCAGGTCCCCAATGGTGCTCTCGCCATCCCTCCTGGCCTGCCCCGCCTTCATGTTTCCCGGGAAGGTATTCATTACTGCCACTTTGCCTCGCCCCACTTCTTTTCTGATTTCTCGCCTGACTCAGATATTTCTCTGTCTTTCGATAAATTGTACAATGTCTAGTGCTGTACTGTACTGTACTGTTCAGACTAAAGATAAGATTAGTGGATTTATCTTCATGGAATTTTTCTTCTTGCTGAGGTCTCCTAAATTACTGGTTAGTAATAAACACCGGTTTTTCCCCGTTTACGGAAATTATTACAAGGGAATACCGTTTCAAATTACAAAATTGCAAGCTCCTATTTTATTAATCGCGCCCTCTCAGAAAGGCATGGTGCTCTTCTTTAACTGGAATGAATTTAGGAAAATGATTCCTTTCTTTTTTTTTTCGTGCAAAATTGTGATGGAGATGGTAAACACAGTTACGTACTTGAGTAGATTTAAATGCCACCTCCTTTTGTGCTTCTGTCTTGCCCCAGCTTTAGAAATTTGTTTGAGAAATACATAAATTGCAAAATACACTGAGAGATGTGGATGAAACCAGTTTCCATACATGCTTATAAAATATTTTCACATTTTGGTTTCATTTTCGTATGCATCGACATGTTTCTTTAAAATTCGGTGACATAGACTGTTTTTGTAACATTGGTTTTCATGTTTTTCATGTCATGAAAGTGCGGCTGGGTTGTTATCATCTTTCACATTGCATATAGAAAGTGATTTATGTCATATCTAACTACTTTATTTGTCATTTAAGTTATTTTTCTTTTTATTACTAATAAAAAAGTGGAGGCATGATGGAGTGGCTTTGGAATCCTCATGCTTAAATGACTTTTACAAGTATATACATTATGCTGGACTGGACTGGACTGGGTCAGATGCAGTTCATAGAAGAAAAAAATATTTTGGGAGTTCTGTTGTATGGAAATTTTTTGCTACTACCTTGTACATTCATTCTCTTCCTGCCATTGTCATTCAAAATCCTGCACTTCACTTTTATATCATATTGAAATTCTCAAGTCTACTTGTATTTCCAAACTGCAACCTACTTTAAATAAGTTCTCTTATCCTCATAATCTCAATCAGCTTTACAATGTAATTATTAATATATCAGGTGCCAGGTCAGTTGTGCACTCGGGTTCAGCCAAGAGGATGACACATTTAGTTAGACCAACCTCTCCCAAGTCTCCAGTTGCAAGTGCAAGTGCCTATGGCAGCCTAGAAGGATCAGACGAAGATGATGTATTGCAGGATGATCCCAAGCTTGACACTATCTATTTACATTCCAATGGAAACATAGTAAGTCAATCTGTTGTGGTTAAAGTAGAGTTGTCTAGTTGAATTTTGGATAATTGCATAATATTGCTGACTACTACGCAAGTTTTCTGTATTTAGGTTGTGAATTATATTTTACTCATAGAAATATGTGAATTTCATTCTTGTCCAAAAAAATATATATATGAATTTACATTATTAATTTGCTATAATTTTTTTTTTTTTTTGTATTAATGAAATACCTATATAGTACGTACAGTACCATAAGAAGGTTTTTTTTGCTTGATGGTATGCAGGAAAATGGAGCCAAGATTGAGCTTCAGACTGAGAATGGAGAATCTAATGCGCTATCTACAGCAATGATCCGGTCACACAGCGTTGCGGGTGATCTACATGGGGTCCAACCTGATCCAATTGCTGCTGACATTCTGAGAAAAGAACCTGAGCAGGAGTCTTTTACCACACTGGTTATATCTCCAATCGGTATGACCTCTCTTAGCATCCTCCGATCCACATTGTACTTGGAATGCCTTCCTAGTAGTCAGAAGGGGGTCCCATATATTCTAAATGTAATTAAGGATAAGAAAATCTCTTATACACAGAAAGCAAATGTATAGTTGTTGTCTTAGTGGGTCTGAAGTAAGCACTAGTGAATACATATGCGAATTTCAAATTTGACTTGGGTAAAGTGTGCTTTGATTTCAAGATTGCTGACTTACTTGAGTTGACTTTTGGTCTTATGAAATTCAATTACAGAGACACCAGCTAGTGATGAAATTGATGTGTACAAGACCCTCCAAAAGTGTCTTGAGTTAAGAGACAGTTATGTTTTTAGAGAGGAAGTTGCACCATGGGAGAAGGAAGTCATTACTGACCCTAGCACACCAAAACCTAACCCTAATCCTTTCAGCTATACCCCTGAAGAGAAAACTAAGGTTAGTAGTTTAATAATGTTTACATATAAAAAGAGAAGGTATTAAATGTACTTAACTCATGTATATGTATTAACTTTTTTTTTTTTTCCTAATGTAGCACTATTTTCAAATGGTGGATGGTGTTGTGCACGTGTACACGGATGAAGATTACAAGGAGAGAATTTATCCTGTGGCTGATGCTACGACCTTTTTCACTGATTTACATTACATCCTTCGAGTAATCGCAGCAGGAAATATCAGGACTGTGTGTCACAACCGTTTGAATCTTCTAGAACATGTAATTTATAGTTTTATTTAGGGCTGGAAATGGGTGATTAGATTTTTTATGATATACATTTGGTTGAGACCCAACCTGGCATCTAGCTGGTGAAACAATAACCTGGATCTTACCTCTTAACTTGTTGGTCAGCTTAAATTGGGTTGGATTGAACTAACTAGTCCATTTATGGGGTATACTTTGTGCCTTTTATGTTAACAACAAAGCCAAGCTAAGCTCTAAAGGGGTTGGGTTATGATCTTCTCTACTTACCCAAATCTGATTTGATCCAATCTGTGTCAAGTCTCGAGCAAACTATGACCCATTGTGAGGTCAATCTGGTGGACTGGCAGTCCAGGTCAATCAGACAAAAATTAAAGCTGTCTCATTATTACTTGGTCCTTCACTTGTGGTTGTGATTTGTATGCAGAAATTTAAGTTTCATCTGATGCTTAATGCGGATAAGGAGTTCCTTGCCCAAAAAAGTGCACCACATCGTGATTTTTACAATGTCAGAAAGGTTGACACACACGTGCACCACTCCGCATGCATGAACCAAAAGCACCTGTTAAGATTTATCAAATCCAAGCTTAGGAAAGAACCTGATGAGGTAGGATTTAGCTTATAATTAGGTTCTTTAATGTCAGTTTCAACTGAAAGTGTTACTAAAAATTTGCATTATTTTAGGTTGTGATTTTTAGAGATGGAACCTATATGACCTTGAAGGAGGTCTTTGAGAGCTTGGACTTGACTGGGTGAGGATTGCAAATATCAATTTTAAATGTATTGTTCGACAAAGTGTATTTTAATGGTGATCACTTACTGCTTGCTTGGTTTTTTTCTTTTCAGATATGACCTGAATGTTGACTTGTTAGATGTCCATGCTGATAAAAGTACCTTTCACCGTTTTGACAAGTTCAACCTAAAATACAATCCTTGTGGTCAAAGTCGGCTCAGAGAGATTTTCCTTAAACAGGACAATCTTATTCAAGGTACACTGCTCAGAAAATATTGTCTAAAGGAAAAGTCTTTTTGTTTTAAGATTATTTTTTATGAGTGGGGAATTTAGTTGCTTAATTATGTTGCTTTTTGACTCCATATAGGTCGTTTTCTTGCTGAATTGACAAAGCAGGTTTTTTCAGATCTTTCTGGGAGCAAATATCAGGTAACACTTTTCTTTTGGCTATATTACAGAACAAAATAACCACATTCTATATTACAGAAGAAAAGCATTTTGCGCTATGCCTTTGTGGATTATCGTAAAGTGAAAAGTATCCAATCATTAAAACACTTGTAAAGTATGATAGTATATTGCGACACTAACTGAAATGCTTCTTCATATTCTATTCTTTGTTATGACTTTTCTGGTAGAACTCACTATTGTGACTCACATTTCTCACTATTCTGACTCACATTTCTCAATTTTGTTCCTTCTTTTCCTCTTTTTTTTTTCCCTTGATTATTAGATGGCAGAATATAGAATATCTATATATGGAAGGAAGCAAAGTGAGTGGGATCAACTCGCAAGTTGGATAGTCAATTATGAACTTTACACTGAGAATGTTGTCTGGTTAATTCAGGTTCACTGTCTCGCCTCACCAAAACATGTTTACTCCTTAGCAAATGCCATTAATGTAACTAAGCTTTATTTTATTTTTTATTCAATTTGTTTGACAGCTTCCCAGGCTATATAATGTGTACAAGGAAATGGGCACTGTGACCTCATTTCAAAACCTTCTTGATAACATATTTCTCCCACTTTTTGAGGTCACAATCAATCCAGACTCACACCCCCAGCTGCATGTTTTCTTGAAACAGGTATTATGATCTCCACTAGCATACATATAAATATGTTACAACTTGTACGTAGTTGGCATGAGGAGTATATTTCTCTGTTCAGGTTGTGGGGTTGGATTTGGTTGATGATGAGAGCAAGCCAGAGAGGCGTCCAACAAAGCACATGCCTACACCGGCTCAATGGACTAATGTCTTTAACCCTGCATTCTCCTATTATGCTTACTACTGCTATGCTAATTTATATACCCTTAACAAGGTACTTCCTTTCTAAAGAAAATGAAAATTATGGAATTGATATTTGATCTGCTTCATTTTATATGGAGAGTACTAAATGCCAACATTGTCCCATTAAATATTAGGAGAATTCAGATTTTGGTCCCGAGCTTTCTCAAAACCACCAAGTTGGTCCCTAATTGTCATTTGCATCAATTTACTCCTTTAACTTTCAAAATAAGTTAAATTAATCCTTAAAATTTGAGAAGATGAAAACATTGATCCTCAAACTTCTAGACAGACCAAATTAGTCCTGCAAGTTTAAAAAGAATCAAGTAGAAAGATTAATTTGAGAGAAGTTGGAAGGATCAACATAAGTTGAAGGACTGATTTGAAGCAACTCAAAGTTCAGGGACCAACTTAGTTATGCTGAAAAAGTGTAGAGACCAACTTAGTGCAAATGAAAGTTCAGAAACCAATTTGATTTTTTATAAAGAAGTTCAGGGACCAAAACCTAAAATTTTCCTTTAATATTGGTGCTTGCACTATATAGACTGTACTGCCCTAATTCTAATTGTTGTGCTTCCTAATCCATATTGGCAAAGAGGGATGACAATTTTCTGGAGCTATTGTGTTGTTCTAATAGAATAATTTTTGAAGGAACATAGTCATAGATGTTTTTCTTTTTATAACAAGTGCAGCTCCGGGAGTCCAAGGGGATGACCACTATTAAATTCCGTCCACATGCTGGAGAGGTATTAATTAACTACCTTTAAAATTTAGCTATTTTGTTATCTTCATTAATCATAGCTTTTTATGGGTATTTATTCTTTTTTGCCTGTTGATGTGTAGGCTGGAGATATTGACCACTTGGCTGCAACATTTCTTATTGCTAACAATATTTCTCACGGAATCAACCTAAGAAAGTCGCCTGTCCTTCAGTACTTGTACTATCTTGCGCAGGTAATCAGTACTACCAGTACTGCCTTCCTTTGTTAAATATACTTTATAATCACTCTCGAAAATTTGCTATAAACATACATATTGCTTATATAACTTAATTTTCAATCTCTTTATTGATTTAGATTGGACTAGCAATGTCTCCTTTAAGTAATAACTCGCTATTTCTGGACTATCACCGTAACCCATTCCCAACTTTCTTCCAACGAGGCCTTAATGTGTCACTTTCCACTGATGATCCTTTGCAAATCCATCTCACCAAAGAGCCCCTTGTTGAAGAATACAGTATCGCTGCCTCTGTACTCTCTCTCTCTCTCTCTTTCACACACACTGCTCACTTCATTTGAAGCTCTAATTAATTGTCCTTTTTGTTTTCATGCAGTTGTGGAAGCTCAGTTCCTGTGATTTATGTGAGATTGCTAGGAATTCAGTATATCAGTCAGGATTTTCACATGCTCTTAAGGTCAGGTTTTGAATGGTTTTACTTGTTTGGCGACTGTAATTCTTAAATATGCTCACTGATACATTTTGTTTATATTTTCTTTAAATTTTTTTAGTCGCACTGGATTGGTAGAAATTACTACTTGCGAAGTCCAGAGGGCAACGATATTCATAAAACTAATGTCCCTCACATCAGAATAGAATTCAGACAGATGGTATGTAATACTGACTTTACATGTACTAAAAGCCACTGGTTTGGTTACCTTTCTTAATTTTTTGGTTGTGATTTGTGTTGTGAATGAGGCAGATTTGGAGAGATGAGATGCACCTGGTTTATTTGGGCCATGCCAGGATACCTGAAGAAGTGGACCCCTAAAATCAAGACTAATGTGCAAAGCTGTAACGTCTGCTGGTTAGTCATATCTTTTTTGTTCTCATAATTTAATGTCAGTGTTGCTCAAGCTTTTGAGAGTATCAAGTTGTAATATCTGAAGGGACTAATGCACTTGTATTCACACAGGAGTGGGTTTTATGTTCAAGGTTAAATAGTGAATAAAATTATATTTGTTGGGTAAAAAATTTGGTCTATGAATGACTTATATTTCAATTGCTGACTTATATTTCTCGGTCTGCCTGTTCTGTGCAGGGCTAGTCAAGACACCTTAGCTGCAGCCTGTTGGTAAAGAATTATATGACTTTGACATTTTTTCAGAAATAATAATATGCATTCAAAGGGGGGGACAGGAGAACTATTGATTGGAGCCCTGCTCTTCAAGCGAATTTTGACCATACTGATCTTGTGAGATGTATCATGAATTAGTACTTAAATGAGGATAGATATTTTCATTCAGTTTCGCCTTATGGTAAAACCAAAGTAATAAGAAGAAATAAAGTAGTAAAAGCAGGCTACCAATTTGGTGGTTGGAGCTATGTTGTAGTGGTGGTTAAATAGGTTTTTTCCGCTCTATGGACTATGTATATGTAGAAACATTTATTTTCTGGAAAAAAAAGAGGCTTCCGTTAGTTTTAATATATTTTTTAAATGTTGTATGTGGAATTAACATGAATCTTTCGGAGTTCATCATCAATTGCAATGTAATGTGCGTATTTATTTAGTCGCTGCTGCTTGTTGGCGCTTAGTAACATTTTTTTGCCCCCTTTTCCGATTCAATTGTATTGTGCCTTTTCATTTGAGTACTGCAATCTGCAACGGGTCTTTTCTTAGCAAAATCCTTGTATCAGTAATCAGTGTACGTTTCTGTGAATTGAAGGCAGCATGCTGCATGCTCCCATGCTTCTTGTATTGCAAATTACTGCTGGTAAAATCTCATCTCCTCTCCACCGAAAGGAGAGTGGGAGTGTCAAGTGTGGGACTATTCAATCTAAATCTCATTTGATTAAATTTTTTGAGGAGTCAGACTCACTTGAATCCGACTTGATTTGAGATAAGTCGTCACTTGAACCCAATATAAAATTGAATAATCTGAAATTTGTTCGACTCGACTCGATTCATGACTTGACAATTTTGTAAAATCAAACAGAATCTGATGTCATTTGAAAGTAACAAATTTCAATCTGAAGAACTCGTACAAAATATTGCTTCTGAGAACTTGATGCTACAATGATAGAAAACTTCTCAAAGATGACAACAATACACTTACAAGAGGAAATTTATATCATTCAAAAATCTCAAATTTATATTTTTTTTTCTAAAGCTAATAATAACATTTTAAACCTTTTAAAATTTAAAAGCTCACAAATTTATTTAATTTATTGTCATTTCTATTACAACTCATTTTAAATTTATAATGTTTCTATTTTATTCTTTATTAAAAAAAATAAAAAAGTAGCATGTGCAAGAGAAATGTTGAGTAATTTAAGTAGTCAATTTGTGAGGACAAATAATTAGACGTATGCTTGTATATGCGTCACAACTCACAAGTAGAGAAATAAACAATGACATCATAAACTACATTTTTTTTATTTTTTCATAAAGAAAAATAAGAAGTCTATAAATTTAAACTATAAGTTTTAATAGAAACAGTAATAAATTGAATAAATTTATGACTTTTTAAAATTTAAAAAGATAAATACAATCTTATAAATTTTAAATATATAATTTGTAAATACAAATTTTATTCTTTATAATTAAGTAAGATGTTTTAATGAGATTGGTATATTTTTCTCAATCTCATGTTTTGTAATTTCTTTCTTTTTCGTGAAAATTATATTAGTACATGTGCATTCCAACTTAATTTGTAAAAAAGAATAATTAATAATTAATAATAATAATAATAATAATAAAATGACGTATTGTTTGATTTCTTTTATTAATATATAATATTGAATTTTTTTCTTAATTGTCAAATTGTTTGACCGAAAAAAAAAACAAAAAAGAAATGTGTGTCCGGATCTAGATTTCAAAATCTCACATGAGGAAACTTAGGTAGTAAAGAACTGTTTATATATGAGTCCTTGGTCGGTAATATACAATGCATAAGATTAGTGGGTTCGGGTGATGAAAAGTTAAATTAGTGATATGAGAAAAAGTGATTGGGAAATTGAAAATGAAGTCTGAGAAAAAGTTAAATTAGGTACTAAACAATAGATTATCTCTATTGTTGTATATTGGACAGGGCAACTTCCAATGAAAATACAAACTGCTGTACAGGATTGGCTGTCTACGGATGTTGATGAAGTCCCTCTTCAAGTGGCCAACCCAGAGACAGAGAGGATGCTAACCTGATCATTTGATGATTCTGACTAATCCCAGTTTATGTTTACCTATGGCATATTAGTAGTTGTTGCTATTTTGTCAGTAGATGCAACTTAATATTGTGGCTATTTTGGCTTCTGATGTTTGTCCTATGCTAGGACTTTTGTGCTGTATGACTTGTTTAGAATCCTTTTAGTTATTTCTATTCTTCTGTAAAACTCTATGTTTCATGGCAAATGAAACGGGCTTAGGCCTTTTAACAAAAAAAAAAAAAATGAAGTCTGAGCTCTAAATTTTTTTTCTATCAAAATGAACTGACGTGGAAACTAAGATGTAATCAAAATATAAAAAAATAAGAAATAAAATGACAGCCACCAAATTTTTTATTAATCTAAATTAAATAAAAAAAATATCGAAAAAGAGGAGACGATTTGAAAATTTTCGAAATATAAGTAGAACGGGTTAAATTATTCTGTCGCTATGGATGGAACAATTTATCCCATACCTCTTAATCACTTAGTTCACTAACTAAATGAACTAAAAAAAAAAGGATGGTAAGATCCCTCCCGTCCAATTAATGACAGCCACCAAATTTTACTTTAGTTATACTCTTCTGCAAGCTACTGAGATATGCTGAAGTAGCAGGTGCTTTGTATCTCTGGTCAAGAGTTGGCAAGGCATACCTATGTTGTAGACCACCTATCTACTTTTGAACATAGCTTTGACCAAAGTCCTCCCTTTCAAACATTATTCACCATTCCCTCATAGCTGAGTGGCTGCCTACTTTGTCAGTGAAAAGAACCCAGAGATAATGAAGAAATAGGTTTGGTTCATCACTTCATCAACTATGATTAGTCCTATTGTTGGACGGGAGGGATCTCACCGTCTCTCTTCTTTTTTTTTTTGGTTCGTGGGTTAATAATTAAGCGGGACTCAGATCATTAAGAGAGACGGGATAAATTGTCCCGTTTTATTTATATTTCGAAATATTTCAGATTCTCTTCTCTTTTTCGATATTTATTTATTTAATTTCGATTAATAAAAATTTTGGGCCGAACGTAGTGTTCTAATATTAACCTCCGACCCGTGACCCAGTTCGGTCCACCCATGACTCGGGTACCGCCCGGACCGGACCGGGCAAAAATCCGAGTAAGGGTTGATTTTTGAAACCAAAACCCGTCCAACCCGTGACCCGTGAACCCCTACCCGCCCGGTCCGTGACCCCTACCCGCTCGATCCGTGAACCCCTACCCGCCGCCCCCCCCCCCCCCCCCCCTAACTTTAATCAAATCAAAATTCCATCAATTGATTCCAATTAATCTAAGCCATTGATTTTTATCGAGATTCGCACTTGTAAAAATATTTTCATTAATATTTGTGCATGAAAAACATTGGATGGTTAGGATTTAGTTCACAATTTCAATTTGAAATCACAGACAACGGTTTAAAATTTTTAAAATTCATTCCCCCCAAACAAAACATCTTTAAATATACTCCAATCCCTCACATTTTTTCACATCTCAATAACTCATATTCTCATAATTTTTTTATTCATTCATTCTCTTAATCTCATTCTCTCAATATTTTTATTATTCTCAAAATTTAAATTTATTGTTAAAAAAAATAGCTGTAAATTTAATTTATTCTACAAATCCGCAAATGGAATTACGAAGTTTGTTCAAAATCCTGCAAGATTCGTTCTACAAGATTTGAAGGTACATTTATTTTAAATTCGGATTTATTTTAACAGGTTAAAAAAATATGTTAGATTTAGTTTTTGAATTGGTGAAGTAATTAGATTTGTTTTCATGTTAGATTTTATTTTTAAATTCGGATTTATTTTTAATAGGTTAAAAAATAGAATATAATTATTTTTTGAATTGGTGAAGTATTTAGATTTGTTTTTTAATATGTTAGATTATATTTTTAAATTCGGATTTATTTTTAATAGGTTAAAAAATTATGTTAGATTTAGTTTTTGAATTGGTGAAGTAATTAGATCTGTTTTTTAACATGTCAGATTTTATTTTTAAATTATGATTAATTTTTTTAAATAGGTTAAAAAAATGACAACTCCTAATTGGTTGCCCTGGTATGAAGTAACCTACCTCCCGAATGGTACTATGCATACTTTACGATGTAAGGTAAAAGGTTGTAAGAAAAGATATTTTGAGTATGTAAAATCTAATGATATGTCTAGCTTTAAGAAACATGTCAAAACTCATCAAACAAGAAATGAGGTTCCACAAGATAATGCTGACCTGTGATTAATCCAAACCCTTGTGAACCCGGATAGTACCAGAATCCACCAATAAATCGGATTCAGACGGTGCGGAAGAGAGCGAACTATGACACATGAATGACAATTTCTAGATAGATAATGTCGGTATAAATTTCTAACCTCTTTTAATCTTTATGGTTATTTTTTAAATTATAAATTTCTAAATATTTCAATTATTTTTTAAATTATTCATTTTAAAGAATAATTACTAACAAAAAAAAAGCTAGAACTCCGCATATGTTATTTTACATAGTCGGTCCCAAGCCCGGAATACAGGAGGAGGGTGGCTTTTATTTATAAATCTATTATTTTAAAATAATTCGGTTTTAAAGATCAAATAATTCGTATTTTTTTAAAGTAATTGATTTCAAAAATTGTATCCGTTGAATCCGTACCCGGTCAACCCATGAATCCGCCGAACTCGTACCCAGCCAACCCGTGAAACCAGACGGGTTTGACCCGGTCCGTCCCGGTCCGCCCGGCAGAAGAACACTAGCGGAACGCATGTAAAAAATTGTAGAAAATTTAATCACAGGCGACTCAAAATCTCAGTAAACCCAATAATAATTCGGGGTCCCACTCCCACTCCCACGTTAGGGTTTTTCCTTGCGAAAATTGGCGCGGGATCCTCTCACAAAACAGTTCTGAGTCCGGCGTTGGCGTTGGCGTTGGCGTTGGTAAATAAAATATTAGATAGATTGTGGCAATGTCTATCAAGGTACGGCAGCTGACAGTGCTCGGCGAGTTCAGGCCGTTCGGCCTTACGGTGGAGGAAGCCGACGGCAAGGTCTCCTCTCAGGCCGCCACCTCTCCGCAAAAATATCACTACTCCCTCTTCGGCCCAGAAGTCACACGCCAGACTCCCTCAGATCCCCTCCATTCCTCCACTGATGCGTCCCCCACTTCCTCCACTGAATTTGGAGAGCACCAGCTCTTTGTTCGTGCTAACCGGTAAGTAACACTAACCTTTTCTTTCACATCATATCAAACTCAAACTTAGGGACACTTCTTACTGTCATTCTAATTTTCATGAAGGCGATACTTTTCTCATGACTTGATATGATGTAATACTGCTTGTCTTATCTGTACTTGTTCTTGTACTTGTATTGTCAGAAGACAAGGCCTTCCTTCTGTACTAAGACTACCATAATTCATTTCACTGGTTAATTATAATTATTTTTTCTCTTGGCAGGATAATATGGAGCATGGGCACTCGGATTTACAAAAGGTATACAGCTGAAAGTGCAGTTCTTATGGTAGGTTCCATTTAATTATGTAACTGCCTTACATTATAACAATTGCAGTGGTTTAGTTTGGGTCAGTTTGGAAGATAATGCCACTCTGATTTATCAGGTACAGTGGTGCCGCATGGATTCTATCTCAGAACCTGTACTTTGTGCTTTGCAAGCTGACTGCTTGTCATTTTATACAGCTCAAGGTAGTCTATTGTTTTACTGCCTTTTTCTGTATTTTCATCTCCAAGAAAAAAAAAACCTCTCAAAATTCAAACAAAAGATGGATGTACTGATGTTTTTTAGAAGCAAGGGCGACGCTGAAGGGACTTACTTAAATACAATTTGGGGGAGATACATAGATAACATTATCTAAAAAAACAATGCTTTCACTATTTTACTAGTTTATACATTCCACTCAAACATTGCATGCAATCAATCCTCTTTGGCAGCTTGAGGGTTATTAATGAAAGACATAAAAGACAAGTACTGTCTCTAGCCAGGGGTATTCATTGGATCTTCTTTGTTTGGTCTTAAACCAACTGTCAGATTTTGGATAAAACAGTTCATTTTTTCTTTGGTTTGGTTCAATTAAAAGTTTGGGATTATTCAGTTTTTGATATTAGTTTGGTTTTAGTTTTCTTAAATCAAGAAAAGCCGAACCAACCAAAATCCAGATGAGCCGAACCAACCAAAATTCGGGATTCAAATAGACCTGCATCACTAGAAGCAAAGTTAAGATAGCTCGTTATTACTTCCATAACATCACTTTAAGGCAATAACTCCAAGGGTCCCAACAACAAGTGCGTTAATCATATTTTTTAAAATTACTCTTGGAGCAAACAATAATATACATAACTTCTCATCTTCCCTACTCTTCTCTCTTATGCGAGATGACAAAAAAAAAACATAGAAACATAAAATCTGGGTTCCAGTGCCACCAAATATCATATATTGCAACCATTGGATAAACATTGATCAATGGCTGTGAGACTGCATTTTTTTGTGCCACCAACATTGTCAACGGCTGAGATAATGCATTAGTATTTCTCTGGCCTTCTGTTAAAGCTCTGTTCATGTCTAACTGGGAAAATCACAGGATTACTTAATTAAAAAGATCAGTTGTCTTGCCCAATGCAACTAGAAAACAAGAAAAGGAAACACACTCTCTATCCTTTGCCACAGCCAAGATTCTCTTTCAAGCTTTATTTCCTGCCATTTCATACTATTTGCTGCTCAACATTGTTAACAATGCATATCGAGCTAGACTAGCTGTGCTTCCCTCCTGACTGCTTGTTTAGATTGCTAAATTAGATTATTGCGTTGCTAGTAATTTTTGGAATTGTAATTATATATTTTGTTATTTTGTTCTTTACACTTTTTAATGAGAGTATTGACAAATTTCGGTCAAACCAATGGAACCAAAATAACTTTCCATTTGTATGGTTCAGTCCTTCCTTTAGTTGACATTTTAGTTTGGTTCGTTCAGTTGTGTTTTGTCAAACTGAAGAATAGTTTGTTTGATTTTGTTTGGTTCAGTTTGCCCTAAACGACCTTTTGATCACCTTTCCGACACCTTGATAAGCAGCCCTACTAATAAAAAAAGGACACAAAACCTCGATAAAAAACTATGAGGGTCAAACAAGTGGCATAAAAAATATGGAATACCATGAGTGCAGCCTGCTGCATCACTTACAAATACCAGTTCCGTTCGGTAGCAATCTGCAGGCAGATGTAGAAGCAAGCATAAAGCAAATTTTATGTTCTGTGCAAGCGTGCATAAAAATATCAAACAAATAAAATTAGTACCAAACTTTTAGTAATACCATAGTTTTGAGTTATTTATAACTTCTTTTGATTTTATTTTAGGAGATGTGTTTTGCACCCCACTTCCATATTATGTGGCTTCAATATGGCCATCAAAAATTGGCCTCCTTATCCAAAAGGCTGCTGATGTCAACCGTGCCACATCAACATCCAGCCCTCCCTTACATGGAAGGGACATATCCCGACCCAATAAGGAGCATGGGTTCAGCCACTTCAAGCCTCCTGTCAAGGATGACCCAGCTATGGTCTCTTCCCTTTTGGTCTTAAAGCATCCTCTTGAAGAACCTCAGGTTATTTACTCTTGTTTCTGTGATGTTTGTGAGCATCTTACATATGTGCTTTGTTGTGCGCGCATGGGCACATGCCTGTTTTGTAAGTGTGTTTGAGTCCTAAAAAAAAAGTGTGTTTGAGTCAGGATTATAGCCAGTATAATATTGTAAGAAAATGTGGTGCAAATTTTTCAGTGGATTATAGCCTGTATAATGATATATTTGATAATGGTAAACATTTCTCGTTTTTCCAGCTAAAACCCAAATATTAGAAACTGATAGTGAAAAATTTCAAGCAAATGAGTGTCTAAATTGTTCCTGAGTTTTTTCTATACGATTGAACTGATGCAAACTAAACTTAGGAGCTTATGACTTTGTACAATCTGGTTTATGGAAAAACAGTGCTATCATATAAAGGCAGTCTGTCAATATTTAATGGAATGTTTCGTACCCGTCAGACAAGTTTATGGCTGGATCTTGTAAAATATGCAAAACATTCCGTATTGTTCAAAACGATAAAGCATTTGGTGTTAGGATGAAAAGGCCAATACTGGTAAAAAATGAAATATGGTCTAATGGTTTCTCATTCCAATTCAACTCAATAAGTTTGTCAATTTAAACTTTTCAGGCTACTTATTTTGAAGAAAGGGGCAAGTTGTGCTTGATGAAAGATTTTGAGGAGAAAGTTATTTGGACAAGCGATCAGATACCTCTAATGGCATCTTACAATAAAGGTTCTCCACCATTTGTAATCAAAGCAAAGTTTTTGGTTAATCTACCTATATCAGGTTAAGTCTGATATCTGCCTGGATTCATTCACATTTTCTGTCATGTTTTAATACTCAATTTTTTAATCAGGCAAGCATCAGTACTCTCTTTGGCATGCTAGTATTTTCGGGCCCTCTTCATCCGTTCCCGCTGAACATTTTGCTTTTAGGAGGATATGGCAAGGGGAGAGTGCTCAGTCTTCTGTCAATAAGGTTTCTCAGATGCGTCTTCTTTTGTTTATTTTTTGAGATAAAAATGGGGATCAAGAATCCCCCAGCCTGGTTTCGCATCTGCAATCTCCTACATCTGATATTATGAATTTTGATATATTTATATTATTGTCAGGTGTTCTTGGCAACAGATATCGATGCAATGCCTGTTCTGTATTTCTTGTTTTCGGAGCAGAAAATGCTGCTTGGAATTAGGCTTCATATTGACAAGGCAAACAAAGAGGGTGCTATTGATATTAAACCTCTTACCACTTGGAGTATTCCTGCTGTTGATGCTTCACCTGTGCTTGTGACTCGACCTAGGTGGTACCATGCATGAATATATACCTTTATGTTCTGCCATTTTATCAAACTTGGGTATACTAAGAATTTACATTTGTGTGTTTAAATTGTTTCAGAGTCAGAGCTGGAGCTTTTCTTTTCACTGATGTAGTTATCTTGGGAGCAGAAAACCAGCTCTTCCTCTACGTAAGTTTTATTGTGCTGATAGAAAAATATGATGTTTGACAATTGTTATATCATTTATGGTCCCATGTTATTTTTATTGAAGTTTGTAACAATACTAAACATTTTAGTGCTTGGCTGACAAAATGTGTAACTTGGCGAAAATCAGGGCACAGTATAATGCACCAAGAAGTTCGGATATTGTAACTTCTGTGCCAGTTAAGATTAACATGGTGTATACTGGTAGGTACACTAATTGTTGGAAAAGTAATTTTGTTAATAACAATGCTCGTGTGTTTGTTTACAGTCTGGACAGCATTGTCTTTGTAGATACATGTTACCAGTTGGTTTGGGCAAGGATTTTGCCACACATGGTTTACAACCTTTAAGAGGTGAGCTGAAGATTATAGGTGTGAAGGATTCTGTTGAAGGGCGAGTAAATGCAGCTTGTAACAACGGCCAGGCACTTTCTTTTCCTTTCTTTTTTTGAATATATAAGATAGGAGTCAAGCCCCTAACTTGGAAATTTTATTAATTGAGATGGTGCACTTTCTTAGTTGGAGCAGAACCTTTTGTCTTGAGTAACCTTAAATTGTGACAATCTAAAGTCAATTCGAGCAAGAGCATATTTTTTTATTTAATCAGAATTGTTCTCAAGTATACCATTTAATCTTTAATTTTGCAATTGTCAAGCCAGTTTTTTTTATGCCAATTCTGCCTCAGTAGACCTTTTTTGGCTATTGAACCCAAATAAAACAATTGTACCTCAATTGTGCATTGGACATGGAAACAAATTAATTTATTAAACTAGAAGGTGGTGTGCATTTTGGTATGCCGTCCATAACTTTTGAACTGTAATCAATAGTTCATACATCACTGCTCTGCAGCTTTAGACTCCACAGTTAGTTTATCTCCTTTAAATCTCAGTGCAATGACTTATTATCAATATTAAAATAGGTATTTCGGTGTGCTCTACGAAAATTCCCCTTTTCTTCTTTGGTGAATGATTGCATAACTGTCATGGCCGAGGGTTTGCAATGTCCTTACTACACACACTTTCTCTCTCTTCTATGGGGTGACAACAGCTCATCCTACTTGGCTGATTCGAACTCCCATCCTGATCAGGAGTGGGAATCTTTCTCATCTGAAATTTCAAAAATCTGCAATAAATTTGTACATCCACCATCAAAGAGGAATTACCCTGCATGCTCTCAAAAGGAAACAACAGCATGGGACTTCCTATTGGGTAGCAGGTTTCATGCCCAGTATAGGAAACAGTCTTCGGCTTCTTTGCTACCTATTTTGGCAGATTCATCTCCATCTGCTGGGCTATACAAGTGCAATTATGGAAGAGAACAAGGAGTTGAGGAATTATCATATTACATGCAGCTTGGGGAGGTGTTGGATTCATTACATGCATTGTATGAGAGTCTTAAACTTAATATATTGCGCAAGAAGTAAGACCTGATTATTAATCCTTCTCTTTTATCAACTTTGTCGACTTCTCATTTTTGCTATTTCATAGTCAAATGTTTGCTTTCTAAATAATAATATATCAAACTTTCAGGGATTTGGAGCACCTTGCATCTTTGTTGTGTACCGTGTCAGTGTATCTAGGGAAGACCAAGTATATTGATTACTATTGTCGAGACTTTCCTGAGATCTTAATGGAATTACGATACAATCCCCCTCCTGTTATTAATGAGGATAATGCCCTTGCCCATTTAAACCCGCCTTCTGTATTTTGTTGGCTGGAGACTTCTCTTAAGAACAGATGTAAATCAATCAGTGATTCAAACAACATTCCGACTCTAATGTGTAATTCTAAGAGCCCTGTGGTCGGGTGGGCCCGCAAGGTTCTATCCTTTTTTAGTCTTCTTTTGGGTGCCGAAAGGGATGGTGCCACACTATCTTCTGGGGTGAACTGTGAGATTGCTAATGGATCTGCTAGAAGTAGAGAGGAAGTTATGGTTTTGGCCATGGTAGCTGAAAAATTTGGCCGCCAACATCTCGATTTGCTCCCTGTCGGTGTGTCTCTTCCACTCCGTCATGTGAGTTTACATTCGCCCCATCCCTCCATTCCTCTGATATTTAGTTTATTTGATTTTTATACACAAAATAAACAGTTATTGAATGACATATCTGAAGAGAAGGAAATGAATGTCCTCCTTTTAAAATGGTAATAATTCAGGTCATACTCCATATGATACCTTTCATGTACTCCTAATGACATTATAATGGTATGCTCTTTTAAAAAATGAGTATCCTCTTTTTGGCCCAGTACACCAAAGAAATGTATACTGATTGTTATTTGATGAGTAAATTTTCTGGAAGGATATTATTGGAATTACATACCTACCTCGTCATCTGGCAAGAATAAAAAATGGTTTAACAAGAAATGTTTTATTTTCTCCTTCTTTAAGTGCTAAAGCAAACATTTCAATTATCTCTTAGTTATTACAATCCAAATCTTAGGATTTCTTACCAGAAAAATGCAGCTAATTATATTTTGTTTGTTGATATTGCCCTTGGTATATTGGATGATCAAAATTAATTTCAAAATTTTCTTCACTAAAAGGTGGTCTACAGGAGCAAATCTCTTAACTTTTTTATATTATCCAATATACTTTCATCTGACCCAAACATTATTTCACTAAAAAATGGCGTATAACGAAGGATGTAGTAGTTATTCAGTCTATGTAGTAAAATAATGGAAGGTAAAGAACCATACCTATAAAACATTTATCCTTGTTTTTGGTTTTCTGCATTCAAGACTAAATGCCTTCCTCTTCCAATTAATTTATTATCTTTTGTTTTTCCTGTTAGGCATTGGACATATGCCGTGATTCTCCACCTCTTGATTGGCCTGCTGCAGCTTACGTCTTGGTTGGTCGTGAGGACCTCGCCAGGGCGAAACTGAGGAAGGAGCATGGATCTCAAAGCAGTGCTGATCTGGTCTCATTATCTGTACCATACATGCTACATTTACAGCCAGTGACTGTGCCCTCTTCTTCATCAGAACCCAGTTGGTTGGAGGTGTCCAGTTCAGAGGACCCAGACTCTCTTTACAGAAATGTGGAGGATGGCATGGAGCATATCTTCAATTCCAGCACCCAGCTACGATATGGCCGTGACTTACGTCTCAATGAGGTTTGTACTTCCTGTATTTTTGGGAATTTTATGTTTATGCATCTCCATTCTTAATTTTGATTGCTGACTTATTTTGGTGAAGGTGAGAAGGCTCTTGTGCTCCTCTAGGCCTGTGGCTATACAGATGTCTATTAACCCTAGCGCAAGTGATCAAGAAGTTCAGCAGGTTTGTACAATGGCTTGCAATAATTCTGATTTTTTCCTTGTTTTTTTTTTTCTGGGTCTTTATTTGAGCTCCATTACTCTGCTGATATTTCCCCCCTTCTTTTCTTGATAGGCAAAGCTATGGAACCTTGCTCAGAGGACTACTGCTTTACCTTTCGGCCGTGGTGCTTTTACATTGTCTACTACTTATACTCTCTTAACAGAGGTATTAGGGTACTATAATTGCACCATACCTCAATGTTGACTTTTCTTGCTTTATATGTAACTCTATATACACTTTCTTTAATTAGGCACTTGTCATCCCCAAGCTGGTCTTGGCTGGCCGATTGCCTGCACAACAAAATGCAACGGTACGGTGTTGTATTTGTTATTTAGTAGGAAATATTAGCAAGGTGTTGTGTGATGTAAATTGTAAATCTTCATGAATTCTCAGAGAAGTTCATTAGCAAATACTTCAGAAAGGAAAACCTTTTTTTCCTCTTCCCTTGCGTACTATAACTTTTTAATAATAGAGTAAATTACATAAATGGTCCTAAAGTATCACTCATGTACCATTTTGGTCCTTAAAAGTTTTCAATGTGTTTATTAAATTGCTCCTATTATTATCATCAGACAGTTTGATGAAAATCCATGTTATGATGATATTCATGTTACTATTTAATTATTTTTTTAGGACAGGGGTATGGATGTTAATACCCATTTAATCAATATTTGGTATTGTGGATAGTAATGTTTGTACTCGTGTTGTCTTTATTATTTGCAAGAAGATCCATGTTATTTGCAATGCTAAATTGATGGGGAGATGGATGAAAAATATTGTTTTTTATATGGACGTTAACAGTTAGGACCAATTTGATACAACTTAGAAACTTGAAGGGACCAAAATGGTAACTGGGTAATACTTAATGGACCATTGATGTAATTAACTCTAAATAATATTTGATATTCAGTTTATTGATTTTGATTTTGACATGTATTTAGTATAATTGTGCAACTAACATTCAAGTATCACTTGTATAGGTTAAATAACCTTTTTCTTTCCTTAACAATTCATCTCTCACATTCCATGCTCTTGATGGTTAGGTTAATATTGACCCTAATATAAGAAATATCTCGGAGCTTAGTTCATGGCCTGAGTTTCATAATGGTGTGGCTGCTGGTTTGAGGCTTGCTCCTTTCCAGGTAAACAAAACCCACTGAAGTTCCTGTTTGTTTTAGTATGGACCAGCACTGATTAGAGCTCAAGATTTTTTCAATAAGCACAAAACGAATCTTCATTTGTAGTAGCTTTTCCCTGCACAACTGATATTTGTGCAATATATTTTGGGCATCCCTTATATAGGTAAACTATTGCTACAGGGTAAAATGTTGAGAAGTTGGATACAATACAACAAACCTAAGGAGCCAAGCTTCACTCATGCTGGGCTTCTTTTTGCATTTGGTTTGCATGGGCACTTAAAGGTTTTGGCAACTACTGATGCATACCGGTACCTTTCTGAGGTAGAGTATATCTTTTCCCTCTTCATTCATTGCTTGTCCATTTTTTTTCTTGATTTACTTGATGCAAGATTTGTCATTGTGTTGTTCTGATTTACTTGATGCAAGTTTGTAATTTTGGCGAAATTTCAGTCACTTGGGACACTAAATTTCAATTTGGCTTGAACCAAAAAGAATCTGCAATTTCTGCTTCAAAAAATAATTGTTTGTTGATATCCTATTTTAACAGTATCAGCTGTATCCCATTGGTGTTGATGAGCAGTAATCTCTTTAACAAGCCTGCTACAAAGGCCAAATGATTCTAATTTTGATTGTTCTTCATATTTTTATTAGTTGGAGTCTTTTGCCAAATTTGATTATCAATTGCAACTTTTGATCTAGTATGTTAGTACCCTTTTGGTTTGAACGTGTACAGAAACAACACTGAGTTCTGAAATATCAGATATCCTTCTTGAATGTTAACGTTCTGCACTCCTGTATGTCATTCTACCGTGTTCTTTACAAAAGAAAATTCAGTGTTTTAATTATGGCTCCTACTAAATTGCACTGTCTCTCACACTTATAAATTATAAGGACGATGGCTTCATTGTTTCCTTCTAAATTAGTTTCCTGTTACATTTTGATTGAGAAGTTAGACTCTGAGTATGGGGAAAGGAAAGAAAACAAAAGATTAGAAAAGAAATGAATGTTTTACTTCTTTTTCAGGAGCATGATGTAACAAGTGCAGGTTTATTGCTTGGCCTTGCTGCATCTAACAGGGGAACCATGGACCCAGAAATATCTAAGGTGAAAAGAATAATACACTTTCTGCTGACTTGTTTTTCCATGTGAAATTTTATAATTGAAGGGTTTTAGTTTATCTACTGAGTAATCATTTGAATTTTCTTCTTCTTTATATTTAGACTCTCAACGTTCATATCCCTTCTCGACAGCCAGAAATTGAGCTGCCAACACTTTTACAGGTTCTTCTTCCTTCCCCCCTTCCACCTTGTTGCTTAATTCTTATCTCGGCAATAACTTTTAATCAAGAAGTAGAATAGCTTATGTTACTAAACATCTAAATAGCTTACCAATCAAATTTTATGGAATTTGAGTGCAAAATTTATCAGAAGGCAACAGAATGTTGACCCTTGAAACTTCAAAGCATTTGATCAGCTGTAAAACAAACATCAAATTTGATCGTTTTTATATGTTACATGAGTTCTATTTTTTTTTATGGTTGTAACAATTCAACTATGATACTGTCATGAGGTCCTCCACTTCCTAGGATTTTCTAGTATAAAACTAATTTGAAGCATATTCATCTCTGGACCATAACATATTAGTCAATATGTATGCACATATAAGCCATCTCATAATGTAACACATCAAGCACAGGGCTTCTACACTATTGGGGACCACACAAAATATTCTTTTAGGATTTGAACTTCTATCTGGTATTTGCTAGAAACTTTTAATTACAAAAATTAATTTATTGTTGCTTTTGTTTTCAGGTAGCTGCATTGATGGGAATTGGGCTTCTTTTTGAAGGTTCAGCTCACCCATTAACAATGAAAATGCTTTTGGTAAGAAATTTATTTTGTATTTAGTTATTAATACAATTACTTCTGAACACCATACTGATGTAGTCAAGTGCATTCTCGATGTTGCTGGGCATGGTTTTCAATTATTTGATCTTAGTCTTAACCCTTTCTATTCATATTGAAGGGTGAGATAGGCCGAAGAAGCAGCGGCGAAAATGTACTCGAATGGGAAGGATATGCTGTTGCTGCAGGATCAGCTTTGGGGCTTGTTGCATTAGGTAATGAAGCTGTCAGCATAGTACATGTGTTTTCTAATTTTACAAAGAGGTTCTATACTAGAGTTGAAAAAATCACAACTAAATTATATATGTGGAGTAGAAATGAACCCTACATTTGAAAACAAAGCTTATGTATTTCAGTTTTTCTTTTCCCTGATTGTTCTTATTTCTCTTATGGAGGCTAATAAATATTTAGATGTGAATTTCAAGTTAGAAAGAAATAAGTTCAATTTCAATTATGCTTACCTGATTCAATGAAATCTGTAAAGGGCGAGGTGCAAATGCATTCAGCTTTGCTGATTCTTTTGTTGACCAGCTTCTTCTCTACATGGGTGCCAAAGGTTTTTACATGGTATGTACTATCCTTTTGTTTGCTTTTGTTTCTTTATTCTTCACGTCATGTTTTGTCTAATCTTATGTATTTTGTTGCAGGAGAAAACTGCCAAGAGAACCCCAACTGCAGATGAACAAATCCGCAATTCTGGACAGGTACTTATGCAACTTTTAGTTTTGCGTGCCATGAATTTCGGCTAATTTTGTACGTCTTAATACTTGTGTGGTTCATTTCTTCAGATAATAGATGGGAAGCAAGTTAACTTTTATGTCACTGCACCTGGAGCCACAATTGCTCTAGCCCTAATTTGTTTGAAGGCAAGTCTTATGAGCTGTTTCTGTTTGTATTTATACTGTTTTTTTACCTATGTTTGTTACGAAGTGTCTAAATTCATCTCAGATATGTCATACATTATCAGCCTAATACTGCTTGGCATATATTCCCCTCTAATACTCCGAACCTTGAGCTTTCATAAGAAAATAAAGACTAAGTTGCAAATGAAATATATATAGTGGATATAACATTCATGCATTACTTAGTATTGGCATTCTAATAGAGAACTTCTAATGCAGACTGAGTCTGAGGAAATTGCAAAACGAATTTATATCCCTACGACTCGCTTTGACTTGCAATATGTGAGGCCTGACTTTATTATGCTCCGTATAATTGCTCGAAGCCTTATAATGTGGAGCAGGTACTCATACTGTCTGATTGTTTTTGCAAACACACCCCTAAAGTTGTGCTTTTGGCAAATAACTCTACAAGCTTATGTCAATGTGACATTTTCCAGGGTGCAACCTTCGAGGGAGTGGGTTGAAGCTCAGGTGCCTGAATTTATCAGAGTTGTGATTTTCAAATCTCAAGATGATACTGTCACTGGTGATGAGTGCGAGTTGGAAGATGTCTGTCAGGCTTATGTCAATATTATAACTGGGGCTTGCATCTCTCTTGGTAAATAATCTTGAGCATTTATGGAGTTTGCAAAAAGCACCCAAATTTCTCTTGATATGGCAGAGGCTTCCATGATTTGTGATTTTTTCAAAGGGCGTTCGTAACTATTATACTAGGTGTAAAACGAAGTAAACAAAAGTGACCACTTGAACAGCATATTTGAACATATTTAAACCTTCAAGGTTGAACTTGTCCAAGAAAAGAGCAATTAATAGAGAAGAAATACTTTCATCATGTAATTGTATATAGCAACGAAATGGATTTGCAGATATCCATAGTGGTGGTTTCTTTCTGTAATTTAGGTTAAGTGCTATTTCTTTTATTTTCCCGACAAACCATTTGGTACTCGCTAATATTTCTTTGTCTTTCTTTTGAAATGTGGGGGCAATCTTGGAACATATATGCCTCCAGCTAATTTAATTAAACTAAAATTAGACATTTTCTTTCATTGAAGTGCTAATGCTAATGTTGTCGCCAACAGGATTAAAATATGCCGGAACTAAAAATGGGGATGTCCAAGAGCTGCTTTACAACTACGCCATCTACTTTTTGAATGAGGCAAAAATGCATATCATTTCTTTATGTTGAAACCATTAGTGCAGAAAAGAGTATTTTTTTTGTTAACTTTTTACTCAATATCACAGATGAAGCATGTATATCCTCCTTCAAACAAACTTCTACTGCCAAAGGGATTGCTCCAACAAGTTGATCGTGGCACTGTTGAGTTAAGCATGCATCTTATTGTCCTATCTCTTTCTCTGGTTAGAATCTTGCTTTTTTCTCAACTCTTTCCACTAATTAAGGATGTACGTAATCGTTCATTTGTGTTTGCAAACAAAAAACAGGCTTCTTGTTGTTATGATGGGACAGACAATTCCTTGTTGTTGTTATGGTAGTTGCAAATAGCACCTAACATTTTTCATACTTGCAATTAAACCCCTTCTACATTCTTTTTGGCTATACACAAGCCATGGACAAATTGGTCTCAGATTTTTCATGATAAATTTGAGTTTGACAGCTACATCTAAATATGGTTGTCTTGATCTCAATTAGAATTAGAACTTCAAAATGGGGCTCAATACAGTCTAGTGCAAAATTATCAATGTTCATTCGGACATAATATTTCCATAACATCAGTATAATTGTCTGTTCTGCAACTAAAATGGGTGTTTTTTATTTGCATAAAGCATGGCTGTTAATTTGGTGCCCTCTGTTTATTGTAAGGTAATGGCGGGGTCGGGCCATTTACAAACTTTTCGACTACTGAGGTACCTTCGGAGCAGAAGCTCAGCAGAAGGCCATATGAATTATGGTCTTCAAATGGCCGTGAGTTATACTTTGAATTGATCTTGCTCTAGGACATTTGCTTGGATTTTGTTTCTCAGCCTTTTTCCCCTAATTTTTCAGGTAAGCTTAGGCATTGGATTCTTATTTCTAGGAGGTGGTATGCAGACATTCTCTACTAGTAACAGTGCAATTGCAGCTTTGTTGATTACTCTGTATCCTCGTTTACCTACGGGCCCAAATGATAACCGGTGCCACCTTCAGGTATACTGATCTTTTTCCTATGTACTTAAATTTAGTGCTTTGAGCTTAAACTCTTAAATGTTTTTCTGGATATTCAATGATTCTTGAAATATAAAAGCTGACAAAACATGTATTACATTGATCATTGTTTGTTAGAATTCCTTTTATCTAGGTAAGCAATTTGTGCTCAGAAAAATACATAAAACGTGATATTCTTATAGTTTTCCAAGGTACTTCATTTTTCAGTTTCACTCTCTTTGCATGGGGTAGTGGAGACCTTATCAGGCAATCTTAGGTTTTGCAAGTGTGGACAGGAAAATTACTTTTCTTCTATGAGTTTTGATTTTTGAAATATTATAATTTTTTTAGGCTTTCAGACATTTATATGTAATTGCTGCTGAATCACGGTGGGTCCAGACTGTAGATGTTGACACGGGTCTACCTGTTTACTGTCCCCTGGAAGTCACTGTTAATGAAACAGATTTTTATCGCGAGACTACCTTTTGTGAGGTCACTCCTTGCATACTCCCAGAGCGCTCTGTGGTATGATCAATATTCTGTTCCTACTATAGTTGCTGGTTTGTAAAGAATGTTACACACTACGCTGCTGTCTGAAATTTTATATAAATTTTGCGTAATACATGCAGTTAAAAAGTGTTCAAGTTTGTGGTCCCAGATATTGGTCTCAATTCATTCAGCTTGAAACTGAAGGTATGCTAGTAATAGTAGCTCCTTGACCTTTTGAATTATTTCAATTTTTTGTAGTTATCTGAGATAAATACTGTCCCTTAAAACTCCTTTACCATAGATAAACCTTGGTGGAAAGCTGGAGATAAGAGCGACCCATTTAACGAAGGGGTTTTATACATAAAGAGAAAAGTTGGGTCTTGTCCATATGCCGATGACCCGGTGGGATGTCAATCTCTACTTTCTCGAGCTATGCACAAGGTTTCGACCTCTCTCCCTCTCTCTCTAACAGGGTTAAATTCAGCTTAGGTGAAACCTGGAAACAACCTGAACTGGATTGTTTCTAGGTTTTCCTACTTAAAAAGGGAAATTCAGCTTAGGTAATGTTGTACCTCTTGTCATCCAGTTCAGGTTGTTTCCAGGTTTCTATCATGTCTGTCTTGTGTTATTCAGGTTTGTTGCTGTTGGGTTTCAAGCCACTTCAATTTTCAGATTATATGAGTTCACTTCTTGGATTGGGTCATTTGAAGCAACAGCAGGCTGGGTTTCATACTCAATGATAGCGACAATTGTGGGTTGGGGGGGGGGGGAGTATTCTGGTCAGTTTAGATTTTGCAATCTCTAGATTTTTTTATTGGTAAGCTTCAACTGCTTTCTCTTTATGGATATAGGTCTCTGGCGCATCATGCTCTACAATTGGAATTGGCAATAATCAACAAGATAGCTCATTTGAGGTTGACCAGTTAGTGAGTACCTTTTCAGCTGATCCTAGCCTGATAGCCTTTTCTAAGCTATATTGTGACTCGCCAGGTCGCAGGCAAGCCTTGTATATCTCTTTTATTGCTTTTCCTTCATCCTTTTCTTTTTTACTTTTCTATATCTTGTTGTTTAGATGCATTGCTGTTTGGAAGAATTGGTCCTGATTTCTTCTCATATATTTTGTAAAGAAAGCTCATTATTTTGTCTTGTCAGTTGTGATCCCAACTTTAAGGAATTTTGCTTGCAAGTATTGTATGAGTGTGTGAGCAAAGACCGACCTGCTTTGCTACAGGTATTTTTGCTCTTGTTTAAACTTTACTTGGTTCCTTTTTTATTTATGTATTTAGCAACTAGCATGTACTTCTGTTGTGACATTTTGTAGGTATATCTTTTCTTGTACACAATGATTGAAGCTATGTGGGAGCAAGTGCAAAACAGGCTTCTTGTTGTTCATGACTCTCTTTTCCTCTCCAATTTAAAGGCAAGTTTGGTTAACTTTAGTTGTTAATTGTTACGTGCAATAAGTGCATAATTTGTTTGATTGACACAGTACTTCAGTATGAAAATTGAGTTGGCAAATAGCCATTTAGGCCATTCAGAACAGATTGGGTCATTTTGGGTTGAGGTGACTTCCTGTCAGGTTCAATTTTTCTTATGATTTTTGAAAATCCTCAGGTGGGTATGTTCACCAATGGTATTCAGAATTATCCTCAGGTGGATTATTTTCAGCTACAAAATTATCAGGCCATTTTAGGTTGGGTTGTTTGACTTTTCAAATTCTCAACTAGGTTTGGGTTTGTGGGAGGTTGGGAAATAGGAAACCCATAAGGTAGGTTCAGATCATTTGACTTTCAAATTTTGTTGGTCAGGTTAGTTGGGTTTCGAGTTGGATTAAATTTTCCCAGCTATTATAAAGTAAAAGATGTCTAACTTGGGCCAGAATTGATAAGAACATCGGAATATCTTAGGAATACTTTCTTGCATATTATATCCAGGTGGCATTAGCATATGGTGATGCCTTACTAAGTGGCCGGTTGAGTTGTATGAATGGAGGTGACATTATCCAACCCATCTTCATAGAATCTCTCAGGAAACGCATAGAAGATATTCTGACAAATTCAGATGGAATCCAAGAGAGCCTTTCAATTTACCTGAGTAAAGAACAGTGGCCAAGTGGTACTAAAAGGACGGATGCTGTACTTCTTGCTTGGTACCTTTTGTGGTATTCAATCCCCCCACCTAGTGTTGTCGGTTGTGCACTGAAGAGAATTCTCAAGGGAAAATCAAGTGATAAGTTATCCATGGTTCCTCTGCTTAGGTTGCTTCTTCCATTTACCCATCAGAAAGGGATTATTGAAATTGAGAAATTTCGCATTAGTTTGGGAACTAATTAATTAGGCTGATATTTAGTCTTAAAAATTGTGGCCCCAATTTGGCCATTACTGTTCCTCAGCAGTCTCATTATTCTCGTCGTTTACTTAGCTTTTCTTTTTCTCGTTTGTACATAATAAGATAATTTTGATAATCTGTTTTGCATAGTACAATACCTTGTTGCCATCTTTGTAATTTCTTTCTTATTTGTTTGCTATAGTTACATTGATCTTGTTGGGCAATGTAGAAACTAGAAAGCGTTCTCAAATTTTCCACTGCTCTGCTCTCATGGAATTCTTCAATTCTTTTTCGTATTTTAAATCATGATATTAATATTTCGGATCTAAAAAGTGTCAAGAAAGACGGTCTAAAATCAGAAAAAAAAAAAAAAGAACCTGTATAAGGCTGCTAAATGCATGGTTCAAATAAAAACGTGATTTTGTTTAAATGCGGCACTGAAAAGAAGCTCATCAACGCGCTCTCGGTGGAGATTTTACGATTATGAACGAGGCATATGTTGTTGAAGTCACTCGTTCCAAGTTTTACGCCATAATTAACAAATATTTTGAAATTATCTTATTTTAGCTCTTACTTTGAAATACACATCTACCCCCCATATGCCCCTCTCCTTTTTGGACAGCTCTGATGCATATACAGCATTTGGTAGACTTAGGCTGTCTCTATAAACCAGGGTATAATAGTATGATTCATTTCTGGACAGATGTTTGGTTTGGAGATTGCTCTCTAGCTGTTTCATATCTTTTTTGTTTGCACTTTTGTTCCAACCCAACATTTCACTAGCAGTTGTAATTGCATCCAAGGGACTTGCAGTGCATTTCTTTTGGAATCTTACTGGGGCGACTAAGCATGAATGGCTTGAAGTGGTGCAGATAATCCTAGCCTTCCAACCTGAACATGTTGAAGATAAGTTCATTTGGCAGTTGAGCTCTTCAGGGATGTACTCTGTCAAATCTTTATATCAATTTCTGAATTTTGGGGGTATTAAGAAAATGTATGCTATGACATGGTGGACATTAAAATTTCCTCCCAAGATACAAGTATTCATGTGGCTTCTTACTCATCATAAAGTTTTAACCAAATCTAATCTAGCTAAACGTGGCTGGACTGGTAACACTTCCTGTCATTTATGTTCGCAAGAAGAAACCTTAGACCATCTGTTTGTCAACTGTGGTAGAAGTAGACAGGTTTGGTTTTGGATGAAATTAAGCCAATCTTATCTACCATTATGGCATTCTTTGGAGGATATCCTCACTTTTGCATATTCTCTTTACAAACAATGTAGAGTAGAATTTCTTATGGTGTTTAGTATATTATCTTGGTCTGTATGGTTACTACGAAATAAAATGTGCTTTCAAAATTTTGCAGGCGCATATGTTAAAAGTTATGTTCTTTGTATTATTAATTTGGTTAATCTTTGGATAGGACATGACATACCAATACAGACCTAGTGGAGTCTCCTTGGCTACCTGCTGATCTTAACCAGATATCGTTGCAGGAATTGGAGCCAGCGCCAGCATTAGTGGAGTCGATCAACTCTGAAGACTCACTTTAGTTTCCTATTTTCTGTTTCTGATTTGAACTGTTAGTCGTAGTCTAAACTTTTGTTCTGGGCTAGGAGAATGTTTCATGCGTTTAGCTTTTGTGATGAGTGATGAGATCTTATTTTGGTGGTTGTAACTAACTTAAAACAGTTTCAATCAATGAAACGGACCTATGCCTTTAAAAAAAAAAATTATAATTAGCAATATTCTGTTGGCGTTACTATCTGCTGTAATTGAACTCAGTGATAGTGTAAGCTTAGGCCAACCACGATGGATGCAAACATCAACATACAATCTACTTAAACTCTGTAAAAAAATAACCTACGTACTAGTATAAACATACATGCGTCATTTTACATAGTATTATCCTAGAAAACCACTAGCTAATTTTTGATAGCCAAAGTGAACTGAAACTACATCAATAAATATAAACAACATAAACTTAGGTAACCTGCACTCCTAATGCGGAAATTACAAAAAAATAAAAATAAAAAAAAATAACTAAGCAACAGAAGGCAAAGGAACAGGAAAAAAAAAAAAAAAAAACACTGCCTCAAGTATTGCACTGGATGGCCGATCCTGTTCTCCACTCGCCTTCTACCTCAGCTTGCATCTAATGTCAAGAATGTGCTCATGACATTATCTCAGCATACAAAAACTCGTTCCACACATCAGGCAAACCTGGGAGGCACCAGTGTATACAGTCAGCATAAGTTGCCGGGTCAGCCTGTTGTTCTGGCGTCAACACCTTTCCTTGCCGCAACGTGTGCACTGATGTGTGTGCATCTTTTCGCACCTCAGACAATGCTGTTATGTTGATGTAATGTACTGGCACTTGCCCCATCAACTGCATCACATCATCAGCAGCAGTGAATAAACGCCAGTCAGTGCCTACATCAATTCTCTGTGTATTGTTTGTTATAGGGAGAGTCTCCATTGCGCATCTTATTGCATTGGGATTTCCCCAAGTGACTGTCCTGGTCATTTTAAAGATATGATATGAATAATGTAAGAAGGAATATGCAAAAAATATGACCTCTAAATTAAGCATAATTTGAGAAACATGTCAAGAGAGACTTACTCATGAGCAGGGGACATGCTCATAAAAAAGACCATGGTTTTTTGGGGATCGACATTCTCTGTAACCCACTTGGACCATGTCCTTAGAACTCTTCTATATGCTACTATTCTATCAACCTCTTCAAACTTGATTGATCTTCTATTCAAAATTCCTTTCCTCCTATTAACAAAAGAAAACACAACAAATAACAAGGGAAAATAATTCATAAGCTAGCAGTTTTAAACATGCATAATATATTTTACCCCAAGAAAAAAAGGCTTTTGCTATGGTGTTCCTATTTTTAGCAATTTTTTCATAGAAATTAAATGAGCATTAACTTTGTGGATCTACTTTGCACTTTATCAAATCAGTGCTTCAGATTTCCCATATGAAAAAATCAATGGCAATAACAGTAGAAAACACCATAGCAAGAGTGCAAGCAAGACTAAGGAAAGAAAAGGTATCATAAAACTTATGAAGTACGATAATTTTTGTGTGTGTATGAGAGAGAGAGAGAGCTCACAAGACTTTCATCTTGGGACCATTCATCCACCATATGTAGGTGTTGAAAATCAAGAAATCAACTTCCTTCCAGTTGGCACCGTGCTTTAAGATTGATGTCGGCCTGATGATACGATCTCTAATGCTATGCATTGCTGGGTCATCAGAGTTGGACTCCACCAGGAAAGGAGCCCAATAGAACTCCATTGTAGCATTGTACTCCTAAGTCAACAAATGAAACAGGGGCCTTTTTAAATGTTTATATTCTTAGGGCTCATTTGGAAAATAAAAAAAATAATACTACTAGAATGGTGCTATTGAGTGAATGATGCTAATCAGATAGGGGAGTGTTGTTATGCAAATTGTGTTTGAATTATGGTTATAGGTAATTGATGTACCTCAGCTCGAAAGACATTAAGTGAACCATTTTTAACAAGAGTCTTCTTATCCCATTGAAGTACTGACTGGACTAGGCACACCATGGACTCCCATTGATTCCTATTTAGTGAGTCTCCCACAAACATCATGCGCTTATTCCTCAGCCTCTCAAGTAGAGCTTTAGCATCAAAACTGCAAGTAATATTTAACTAATTAATTTCTTTTAAAATACAATGACATAACCGACAACACGGCATGTAGGTTTTATGTGCTAGAATGTTGCATGCTTTCACAAATATAAGATGAACTAAAAATCTAGGATGCGAATGTCAAGTTGTGATCTCCCATTGAATGGCAAACAAGTTGCTGCAGCACAAAACAACACGGGAGAAATAATGTTCCCTTATAATTCCATTATCAGGGAACCAATTTTGTGCTTTGTATAAGGTATTGGTATTGGGTACCACACAAATCAAATCAAATGAAATAATTGCGAAAATAGTAATGTCTCAAGTCTCAACACAAGTGTTGGAGTGGAATAAAACCTACTTTAATCGGCTTTGAATGCTTGTAGTTGTAGGACCAGCCTACTTAAAGTAAGAGATACCCCCCTCCCCCTCACCCTTGCGTCCATAAATGCATTGGGAAGAAAAGGACAATAGTCACTGGATGACGGGAAAGCAAGCTCAAGTAGGAAAAACAAAACAAAAAATTGTTACTTTAAGGGCAATTTGGTAAAAAACATTTGTAAAAAAAACCGGGCACATACTCTGATTACTACAACTTTGTACTATTTATGACGTGGCACAAGTAACCTCGTATACTTTTACTTTATAGCATATGCAGTGTGACCTGTGTGGCCGCGTCAACTACATACTACTACACTAGTAAGTAGTAACTGGTGGGTAAAGTAAAATAGATGTTAAAATTGCATTTCGTGTCGGATAGAAATAGAATGTTATTCCCAAATAAATAATTGAGAGGCAGAGCTACTGGCCAGTCACGTGCACGGTGCACCCTCTCTCTCTCTTCCTTTTAAATTAAATTAAATTAAATTAAATAAAGGAGTCTTACTCTTATATATGTAATATGTGGGCCTGGGCCCCCCTGCAAGAGACTTTTGAATCTTTTCCCAGACAAATTAAGAAAAAGCCCGAACGGCCGGGAAAAATCACGCGAAAAAGAATCTAAATTCACGGAAAAGCTGACATTTCAAAACAACAAATTACGAAAAAGCTGACATTTTAAAATCGCGTTTAGGTGCGACAGCAGTACGCGCCGTACGCCACATGTTGAGCGTACACTACGGTCTGTTGATTCAAGTGGAGAGCCAGATCCAACGCTCCTCCCCACTTAACTTAACTTACTCGTGCCACCCACGGCAGCTTTCACTTCATAATTAAATTTTAAATATACCGTACCTATTTATTAGTCAGCTACACATGTGCTGACATACCCCTCGTAATTTGGAAATAACACCATCACCTCTCGATGTCTTCTATTTCTATTTGTACGAGGAAAATAAAAATTCAAGCATTCGTGCCCCTTTTTTGTTTTTTTTTCAAGTTCACGTCAAAATCAAGGTTTCTTAAAGAGACTACTAATTTCATTAACATCAGCATCTTAACAAACTTGTATAATGACAAGTGTACAGAAAATAGAGATATATAACCAAATAGAATATTCTGCTTGCTAATCTCACATCACATGCATTAATGAGAATCGTAAATTAAACACCAGACTTACTTTACTTGGTCAGGGAACACTTTACACTTGAGACTTGAGAGAAGCAATATATAATCATTACTACTGTCTACTGCTACATTATAATAGGTAGCAACCCGCAACCCCAACCTAATTAATAAGACACTAGAGAAATGAAATGAGACGTCTAGTGGAGGCCGAAATGAAATGAAAGAAGCAAATGCAAAAACAGGAATTAACAAGGTCAAAATTGAAAATGAATTTGAGATAAGAAGAGTATTAATAAATTATTTGATTCTACGTACGTACGTACCGAGGCAAGGAGCAGGAGCGAGGCTGCCATCTCCACCGCTGGTACCGATCATCTTTCCGACCATTTCGCATGCACGTGACCTGTTCGGTCAAGAAAGCACACTCCTCCTCTCTGTACAAGGGGTACCTCCTTCCCTCATCCTCTTCTCCTTCTCCTTGGTAAATCCATTCTCCATCAAACAGGTCACATTTCTCTAATTTTCTCTCTCCTCTTCCATACACGCTGAGCACTCTCTTCTTCGCCCCGTCGAACAGATCAGCTGGCGAT
Organism: Carex arenaria; assembly: GCA_964058825.1. Classification (NCBI taxonomy): domain Eukaryota; kingdom Viridiplantae; phylum Streptophyta; class Magnoliopsida; order Poales; family Cyperaceae; genus Carex; species Carex arenaria. The sequence continues at coordinate 646,290 of CAXKVW010000146.1, forward strand.
TGGAACCCTCTGAGCTCCGGATCGGACTGCTCTGCTGTGTGATTGAGACCGGCTTGTAGAAAATGGAGGTGTCGAGGGGAGGATCGGTCGATGTGGGAGTGAATGGTGATGAAGCGGATGTTGTCGGCGGAGTAGAGGAGTGTACCGAGAAGGATGGCTGAGAAGACCAGCGCTCCTGCTCGGCGGAGCTCGGGTTGGTTGGGTTTGCGAGTGGAAACGGAGGAGGTGGTGGTGAAAAGGAAGGATGGCTTGCGGCGTGGCATTCGCATGGAGAGAGATCGAGAGACCTCAGAACTGTGTGGTACTGTCGAACTGGTTGCGGGAGCGGGAGCGGGAGTGGTGAAAGAGAGTAGAGACTGAGGAGTAGGTTTAATTTATTTATTAATTGGGGCCTTGCGCCTTGGCCCTTGGGGGGTGGTGAGAATGAGATGAGATGAGATGAGATGAGATGGGATGTGAACATCTCTATGTGGTGTTAGTTGTGCTGGTTCAGGAAAGTAGTCGGCAATCGGCAATTCGGCATGGGGAGGTCCGGGAAAGTATAGCATGAAATGAATGATGAATTTTCAAAACTTGAAAAAGAGAGGCCAGAGCCAGACGTGAGGGGAGAGGGGGGGTCCGATCTATTTTAAGATCTGTGTGCATCACTTTAATGTCCGTACTGTTTGCTTTAATATTAGTGCGCACAGCTTTTAAAGTAAATCGGACGGTAAAAATCACCATCGACCCAAGTTTGGTCCGATGGGCATCGGACACCCTGACGTGAGACGTCCCATAATGATCCGCAACATATAATAGGAATAGGAATAGGGTTGATAGTTGATTGATTACACAGAGTCTCACTATTAATTCAATTCACGCGTCAGAGGAAAGGAATTATGAATTATCAAGTTCTGAGGCGGTTGTGCTGTGCATATGGACCGTAGAGGCGTAGTAGACCACTGAGTCAGATGAACACGTAATTATAATAGGATTAGGATTCCACTTAATTCTTCGTGCGCTGCGCCAGATCAGTGCGCCTTGGACTTAATTAGTTGGAAGTTTGGAACAGGAACAGCTGATAGATAGAATGATAGATAGGATTTCCACTTAATTCAAGTTCTAAGGCGCTTGTTCATCTGGACCGTACATCACTGGATCAAATCAGAGGGAGACACACCAAGATCCTTTTATATTGCTGTTTCTTATGTATTCAGTTTTCTACATTTTATTCTTATCTGTTAACTTTAAATCATTTTCATAATGAATCATTATTCAACATATTACTTATATATAATTTAATCTCAAAATATAATAAATAAATAAAGAGTTCGGCTCAAGTACGAGTCCTTTCTTAACATCTGTATTTTCGATTTCAAAAAGTTCAAATTAACCAATTTAAATCGTTTAACATGATTTTTATATGAAAATATTCTTACAGACCAAATTTTATAGTTTCTAATTTTTTTTTTACTAATTTTATAAAGAGGATGGTTCAAATACACTCAAATTTCTATGCTTCCATTTGCTCCCAATTCTTTATCTCCTTTATCTTCATTTTCAAAATCCGAATAGTCGATCCGAACGTTCAACATGATCATCATAATAAAATATGCCTGAAGACCAAATTTTATATTTTTTGGATTTTTTTTACTATTTATTAAGATAGGTACAAAATTATTGTTTTAAGGAGATTCTAGACCATTCGATAAAGTAATTTTGTATCTATCTTAAAAAATAGTAAAAAAAATCAGAAAAATATAAAATTTGGTCTCCATGCATATTTTATTATGAAGGTGATGTTGATCTGTTTGGATCGACTGTTCGGACTTTGAAAATGAAGATAAATGATTGGGAGCAAATGGGAGCATGAAATTTTGGGTGCATTGAAACCCTCCTTTTTTATAAATATGTAGAAAATTATCGTTTTTTAATAGTCCAGAATCTTCAAAACACAACCATTTTCTACCTATAAAGCTAATACTAAAAAGAATTATTAAATAATGTAAAATTTGATCTCCAAGTATATTTTAATATGAAGATCATATTAAAACTATTTAAACTTTAGAAAACAAAAATATGAGCATAAATTAAAATACGGTCCTTACTTCACGAACTACAATAGTTCAACTCTATAAATAAATATACTAAACATAACATGTCTCATGTTATGTAATAAGATATAAATTAATAATAATTAATAATAGTTGATCCTATTATTTAAAAAAATATATAGAATATTAATTAAATAAAATATATAAAATATTGTTTTACTTTTTCATAAATTACTATTATACAATTATATAAAATGTTGGATAGATCGATTTTGTCATAAGTTACTAAATACAAATCATTTAAATATTGTATAAATCAATCTAATCATAATAATAAAAAAATATAATTATACATACGAATATAAAATTATCATATATAATTTTATATTACCAATAATCTTATAAGATAACTAATACAAAATGTCTCTTATTTAGGAGTGCAAACGGAGCGAATTCGGAGCGGATAATGCTAATACTGTATCTTCATCCGTTTTTCAACGAGCGGATACGAATATGGATACAGATAGTAAACAGATATCAAAATTTAAAACCATATCCGTCTTAAACGGATACGGATACGGATATGGAACGGATAATCTACAGATACGGATTCGAATACGAATATGGAGCGGATAATTGTTGGATATTGAGTAGTTCAACTAAATTTCATAATTTTAAATTACCTAATTTGATTACCTAAATTGACAAAAAATTAATGGACTTTTTAAGTTTGCACAGTGACAATTATACATAACTAATTGTTTATTGGTTCAGAGAACCAATCTATTATCCTAATAGATTATATGATTTTCCTACCAAAATTCTTGGAGTTAAACAAATATGTATGTTTTTTGGGAAATTCGCAAGAGTGAAATAAATTGAAAGCTGCTGAAAGATTAAATTTCAGATCCAGATATATACGAATATCCGCTCTGTTTATATTCTCAAGGAATTATCCGTACAACGCGTTCTTTCACACCGCACTCAAAATCACACCTTTTTAGACAGGTTCTATTTGGATACCCACCACCTCACCTTCCTCTTTGATAAATTTCAAGAAGTAAGGTAGCTGCAACCTGGGCAAAACGAGTTCTTTTATCCGCAGGAAAAGTTCTTAGCTCATATCTGTATCCGAATTATTTTTTCATATACTAAAAATATCCGTATTTATATCTGCAAATATTTGTATCTGTTTAATCTAGATACGGATTATAAGCTGATTCGGAGCGAATTATCCGTGGATAATCCGAATCCGTTTACACCCCTACTCTTATTTGTATCTTTATCCGATAAACTAATAAATCTTTTTCTCATATGTATCCTTATTATTCGTTACATTAACAAAAAGATCTTATCTATATTTGTTTTACCAAATTATGATAAACGATGAAAAGAGTTTGGTTGACATTACTAACCTTAAACATAAACAATTGAATTCATTTTATATATTTAGACAACGATATATTTTATAGCTCAGCACAAGTTATGTTTTAATTTTTTTTTTTAATTTGTGTGTTGTCTTGAGAGATAAATAGATGATGATGTCTCTAGTGTCTTCTACTAGTCTGATATCAGCTGTAGAATATGCTTTTTGATACAATAGAATTCTAAACTTAACACAATGATATGTGTTCTTTCTTTACGGAGTGATACATATTCAATTTTCAAAAATAGTATTTAAAAAAATATATTGAAGATACTAGAGCTCTTTAATATATTAAAAAAAATTGTTTTGATAATGTACAAATGTCGGCATGATCAGTTATAACTGATGAATCTACTATATTGTACCTGAATGATAATGATATGCTGCAATTTAGTAATAATTTCCAACACCTTTTCTCTTATTTTGACTATTTTAATATTGTTATGTTGTATCAATATGAAAGTGACGGTAATGCTATGTTTAACTCATCAATTTTGTGCACTTTTTTCTCTTGCTTATTACTCGCCGAAACAATCAAAATAAACTGTCCAAATTAGAAAAAAAAAAAGTTACTACTACTTAATTACATTTCAACAGTGCAGAAAGTTGTGCTAATTGTATATTTCAATCCGGTAAATCAGTGATAGGCATAAAATATATACACATTTACATATGTTCGATCTAGATTTTATTCTGAAAATACTCTAAATATCTTGTATTTTGATATATAAATGTTGAAAAATACACATTTACACATTTACACATTTACTACTTAATTACATTAACAATGCTGAAAAATACGCTAACTAAATAATAACAGATATTTCAATTTGATAAATTAACAAGAAAGACACGAAGTTAAAAATATAGTGCTTATATATACCAAGCCAGTAGAAATTAGAGTTAGCTAAAAAGCCCCCAAAAAAACCATTATAATTCATTCTGTCCATTACTATTGTAATTATACAATTTAACTAATACTTTGACTAATCCGAATAGCACAAAATTAATATTATTTTCCAACTGCTTGAGTTAGTACAAATTTTGTACAATTCTCAACTACTATTGCCAATGACACTATTCATACATTAATTCTTGTTCGATCAAAACACATCCATAATATTTTAACACCACATTAATTCTTGCTTTCTAATAGATGATTTGAAACTGACTTAAGTAGACTAACAGTCTGACAAGGTTGATTCATGAGTTGAGTCTGAGTTGCTCATAACTCGCTCATGAGCAACTCGAGTCAATATCATTTGATAATTTTTTGGACAATGTTATAAAAGATGGATTGTTTTGGTAATTTGATAATTAGTAGATTTTTTTATGTATTGTATATTGTTATGATAATTTGTAGACTGTTTATTTTGAACTGTTATTTTGTTTTAAAATCAAAATCACTGATTTTAGTGAGTTGGCTCTAGTAGATAAATTGAGTTGATTCGGAGCTGAATTTTCAACTCGTCCTGAATGAAAAATTCGAGTTGACTCAGATCATGAGTTCACGAGTTGAGTCCGAATTACCCCACCAAACTCATGATTCAACTTAATTCAACATACTCATCGTGGCCCAAACATAGGGAATTTTTTTTTTGTGCCACTCCAAAACATGAAAATTATGAAATTACCACTCCAAACTTTGAAATTATAAAATTGCCACCTCAAACTCTCTAAATTCATTAATTTGCCCTAATTATACATCTTATACACTAATTGAATTAAAATTGTACTGAAAATGGTGTATAAAAAAACGTATTTACAAAATACCCAAATTAACCCTCCAATTCAAACCAAAACAGTGAAACCCAAACCCAAACCCTTTTCTTCTTTTTCTGCGAAACAACGAAACCCACCCACGTGCGCTGTGCCTCAGTTCAGACCCCTCCGCCAAACCCTATTTCTCCGCCAAACCACACCACACCGCTCCACCAACCCCCTCCTCCGGCAACCACCACTGCTCCGCTAGCTCCCTCCTTCGCCAACCCCCACTGCTCCGCCAACCCTCTCCTCTGCCAGAACCCTCCTTCACCTCTCCTCTGCCGAACCTCCTACCTTTCAGCAGCCTTCCACCATGCATCGCCATCGGCCACTAGTGGAGAGCCACACGACGTCCTCCTCAGAGATCTCCACAACTTCAACCCAGCCAAGTCGCTCCTCTTCGTCGCCGATGGTGCCGTGCCCCAACTGTGGCCACAAAGTGATCAAGTTCGTGAGCCAAACTCCGATGAATTGAAACAAAGTGTTTTACAAGTGCCAAAAAAACACAACGGCATGTTATCTTTGCACCGATGAATCAGTAAAACTAATCAATTTTGCTTCCAAAAAGAGAATAAGATGAGATTACAAGTTAGATTTTCAGTAAAGCACAACGGTATGCTTTGCAAGTGACTGTAATTAGGTCATGCTTAGGTTCTGTAATTAGGTCTTGCCTAATTAAATATGGTCAAAGTGAACAGGGGAATGTATATAGGGGTTGCTTTTCAGTGGAACTCTGCTAAATAGTCATTTCTCAAAGAAGAACAAAATTTCTCACATGGTGTTTATTCCCTTGGAATCTGATTTAATGTCCTTCGTGTTGCCTTTTGGTGTTTTCTCTTTGATTGGCTTCTTCACTGCACCAAGAAATTGAGCATATAAACCACTCAAGCATATAAACCAAGAAAGTACCACAAACCTCATCAAAATGGTTGAACATCTCCATCAGTCAACCTTCATACTATTGGCGGAGGAGGGGCATAGAGCAGTTGGGTTTGAGCAGTTCGGCAGAGGAGGGGGTCGGAGAGGCAGGACGTTCTAGCGGAGGAGTGAGTGGCGGAGGAGGGGGTTGGCAAACCAGCAGCAGTTGGCGGAGGAAGAGCATTGGCGCAGAAAGAGGGTTGGCGCAGGTTGGGTTTGGGTCCAATTTGGTATTTGGGTTTGAGTTGGGGTGCGCAGGAGAGGTGTATAATTGGAGGGTTAATTTGGGTATTTTGTAAATACGTTTTTTTATACACCATTTTTAGTACAATTTTAATTCAATTAGTGTATAAGATGTATAATTAGGGCAAATTAATGAATTTAGAGAGTTTGTGGTGGCGATTTTATAATTTCCATGTTTTGAGGTGGCACAAATTTTTTTTTCCCAAACATATTTTACTTGATCGTCGCTTTGTGCTTCTTGAAAGCACAAATCACACCTGATGATCTTAAGCGATATAATTATTCTTTCAAATTAAAAAAAAAAAATGTAATTTGAATAACGACGTGAGACTAATCGCCATATTTACGGGGTCTATAATTTTATATTTTTCTTTGAAATATCATTAGATTCAATTTAATTAAGTAGTAGTTGCACTGTAATGTCGGCCACGATTGATTGTACTTGTACCATCCAATTTGAAAATTGAAATGAACATTTTTTGTGTACGCCGTTACAGAAAATTAAGCTGGATCCATCTCGTTTTACCCTCTATTAATTTACATATATAACCTTTCTCATATCATATATGGTTAATTAATTCCAAGTTAAACATGCACAAAATAGATGTGGAATTTACCAACCAGCTGGTTGTACATTTCTGACATGTCTTGTAATTAATTAATACATAATTGATTGAATTTCTTTATCCAGATAAATTGAGATGGTTCATTTCATACCACATGATGTAAATAATCAGCTGAATCTTCTTGTATTGTATACCGTTGTTATTAGAGATACATTAAGGTATATACATACCATGTGAAAAAGATAAGCAAAGCAGGGGCCCACTGTCAGGACAGGGCTGATCCATCGTTTTCATTTTTCAAGCAGGGGGGGTGGGGGGCCAGCGTACCAGATTTGCTGCTGCTGCTGCTGCTGCTGCTGCTGCATGTGGATGTGGTCCTTGATTAATTAATTAATTAATTAATTAATTATACGAACCTTGTCTTGATTTGAATCCACGGATTAATGATTCATGCTCCATGACTCCCACTCCATCCATGTCCATGCTAATAAGTAATAAGCGCAGGGTTTTATGCCGCAACTTACGACGTCGAAACGATCGACATGAAAAGTGACTGAAAACCAATCATAATATATATATATGCATCATTGCTTTCCTAATTCCCTTTCCTTTCGAAAAAGAACCCAATTATACCATGTTTAAATTCATTTCCCTCCCCAAGAGAAGAGAAGAGCAGAGCCCCGTGCCCCGGCAGCCTAGCACATGTTAGTCAAGTTAAGTTCCCCAAATTGGGCCAATTTGTCGCATGTAGATTGATTGTTCACTAAAATTAAAATTAAAATTAAACATGCAGCGTGATATCTCTAACTCTCTTCTTTTGTTTGGGTCTATCTCTATGGTTTTCGTTTTTCGTCTCCTCTCGTTACATTATTCACGTCAGATTCCAATCGCTTATTTCGTACATTACAATCCAAATGACTAATTGTTTCTTCATCTTATATTAATTGTAACGATCAACAAGTCAGCCTCTTATCTGACCTCTATACGACTAGGCGTTTTTTTTTTATTTCCTTCGAAAAAATATGTTAGGAAATTTTTTATTTTTAATATAAAATATTTATTTACAAAAAAAAACTTGTTTTATTTAAATAAAATATCTGGACATAAAAACTGTAAACAATACAATTAACCGCCAGTAATTTAAAAGAAAAACACAAAAAAAATATGTTATTTTGAAATATTATATGCGTATAGAACTGTAAACAATACGATTAACCGCCAGTAATTTAAAAGAAAAACACACAAAAACAAATATTATTTTAAAGTTTATATTGCATGTTAGACACACAGAACACATAGTTTCTTAAATAAAGAGAAAACAAATGATGAATCGATTCATCGGATAAAAAAAATAACAACTAAATCAGACAGATAAAATAAAAATAAAGATGACCTTCGCTAATCGCTAATCGCTAATTCGCTACCGATACCATCCTCCCCTCTTTCGATCGAGACTTCAAGATTGGGCCTAAAGGCCATTTAATTTGTAATCTAATTAGGCCATTTAGCGACTAGTGTCCTTCAAATTGGATCTAAAGCCCTGTTAAGTTGTTATCTAATCTAATGGTGCCATTTACTGACTATTGTTCTTGCAATTGGGCCCAAAGCCCAGTTAAGTTGTTATCTCTCTCTAATATAATGGTGCCATTTTATAGACTAATGAATGAATCTTTGCTGCTTTGAATTAAGAGCAAAACTAGGGTGTGATGTGCTCACCAAGAGGGGTTTGTGAGCACACCTTCAAAAGAATATCGGATTGACTTCGAACTACGAATCCAAACTGTTGAAATCCATGTACTTCGTGAGTGATGTATGTACATGCAAAATTTTTAAAGTTTCGAATTAATTTAGTACATGGTCAAGCGGTCAAAATAATGATGAAAAATGAATACATAAAACAATTTAAAAAATATATCATAAAATGTTCATTGTTTTGACTACTTGATCATGTGCTGAATGAATTCGAAACTTTAAAATTTTTAAATATACATACATCACTTACGAAGTACATGGATTTCAACAGTTTGGATTCGTAGTTTGAAGTCAATCCGATAGTCTTTTGGAGGTGTGCTCACAAACCCCTCTTGATGAGCACATCACACCCTAGTTTTGCTCTTGAATTAAATATGAAAGCAATTAAGTCTTTCTTTCTATCATCAAATAAATGTGAAATGTGGCCATGCATCCATGATCCATGTCACTGGGACTTTTAGCTTGAACATGAATGAATCTTTTGCTTCGTTCAATTACACCATGTGATGTGACTATATATTGTTCTTTTCTGGATTCTGGTACTGTCTTATGCAATATTCTCTTTTCTGGTGTCTGTCTTACAAGAGCGTACGCTACGGCTACTATATATTAACTGACTCCATGCTGCATGCATTATCAGCAAAACAAATAGAGCTTTTCAAATTCAAATTCAATGCATATTCTTACTCCATCTTATCCATTTCTCTTCGCCCTCCGTGATCCTTTAGTGATTTTCAAGGAATGAACCATGACCCTTTAGGGCTTTTCAAGGAATGACCAGATTCAGCACGCCATTTCTCATCGTCATAATCCTTTCCTTTAATCCAAGATAATCATCCAAGTATGAAACCTAAGGGTGTCAATGACACCCGTTTACCCGTTTACCCTACCCGTATCGTATCCGATAAGACGGGTATGGGTAAGATTTTTTTTTCGTTAGCTTATTGGGTATGGGTATGGGCAAACATTTTTTTTCATTAGATAAACGGGTATGGATACGGGTATAGGTTATTTCGTACCCGTTGGGTAACGGGTAATTTTAAAAAATAAATTATATATATCAATATTATATTTATTTACAAATTTTTAATATTGCTGTATCAATATTGCAGTACATACAAATTCCAAATCAACGCTAAATCACTGATTCATTTCCTATTTCCTATTTTTAATAAATTGTATTAGTTTATTTCCTATTGGATACACCCACTGGAGATGTATCAACGCTAAATCACTAATTCATTTTCTTATTTCCCTCCTTCATAATTGTTGTTGCCTTTTCAATCATCTTCCTTTCATACTAGATGTTGCCTTCATATATTATGAGCAATAATTCGAATGAAGTTGGAGCACTCTCATCCATATCGGAATCTATTCTTCTTGATGGTGATATTGATTTGCACGGTATTTCATAAGATAATATTTGAGCAATAATTAGATATTAATAAAAATAATATTATGAGAAAATGTATGCATTTTGTTATAAGAAGAGTATTATGCTATTACTTTTATATTTGAATGTTTTGTTATTTAGTTATCAAATTGAATTTGTTAGAAGAGATATTTATGATTTAATTTTTTTGCTTTATAAAAAACTATTAGTTAAAATTGATTGCATATTTGTATTTGTCTTTTTATATTAGTAATTGTGATTGTGTATGTATGACGTGATGAGTTAGATGGTTTATTTGTAAAAATAATAAAATCATTATATTAGTATTATCCGTTACTCGCCCATTACCGTTTCGTTACCCGTTAATCATAATGGGTATGGGTAGGGTAGGGTAAGATAAATTCTTAACGGGTATGGGTAGGGTATGGGTAAGATCAATTTTATTGGGTATGGGTATGAAAATGTCTCCACCCGACCCGTACCGTACCCATTGACACCCCTAATGAAACCCGATAGATAGATAGATTAAAAGTTTGGTTTGTTGAAAATTAATTTACAAAATTAGTAAGAAACAGAATTTTAAAAAAAAAAATCAATGAATTGGGAAGATATTTTGCATGCGCATGATATTTCAGGGGGACCTACTACTAAAATTTTGCGGTAATAGATCAAAACCCAAAATCTTCTAAGATCTAGCAGGGAAAATAATTGTTAGTTTCTTTAACAAAATAATTTGTTGCCTAATGTACGTACGTGAACAAATTATGTATCCATTTTAGTATATCTTTTGTCAAAATAAAATTAATTTTGCTGTTTTAAGGCAAGTACGAGTTCTGATCGATCATGTTAAAATATTTAACTTATCTCTCTAATAAATCCATTCAACAATACAATCTTATCTTTCCATACAAGAAAGATTGTATTCGTATAGTCCCCTTTATCGGCCATGCAAATAACAAACGATAGAAGCAAAAGCAGAAAGAATATCTAACTGAAAATTCTCTTCTTTAAGACTTGACAAATTCGTACAATATGATCTCATCTTATAAATACATGAAACTACCAACGGAAAGCACGTCCAAAAAAAAAAAAAAAAAACCATAACTATGGTGCCAAGGTTGTTGCTTGTTCTTGGAATGTTAATTTCGTTAGTTTTACTGCAAGTAGATGCAAAAATAGATTACGGCTCGGCACTAACAAAGTCTTTGCTCTACTTTGAGGCTCAAAGGTCGGGGAAGTTGCCGACTAGCCAACGTGTAACATGGCGCGGCAACTCTGCTTCAAAGGATGGAAGTGATGCAGATGTAAGTCATGTATATATATTGATAAGGTGTTTGTTCAACATACTTGTATATATTATAATTTTCCTCTAAAGATATACAGATCGATGAAATAGGTAGTATATATAACGTGCATATTTTTTTCCTTATATATATATATTATCATATCACACCAAGTTCAGAGAGAAAATAGGATGGCCTACTGTTCAATCAAAAGCTCTTCCAGTGCAATAATTTAATTCTGAATTGTAATTTGACTATTTGATTATATACAACTTCACGCGGTGTATGAAACTTTTTTTCCTTTGTTTTTGTAAATCTTACTTATCTTATTTGCTCCAAGAAAAGCATGCTTTGACAAGAAGCTTATGAAGTCAGAGTTGGTCTGAATACCAATTCCAATCTAGTTATTTGATATTTGATATATGCAGTAAAATTCGTTAATTATGCGTGTGATGCAGATTGACCTTACTGGAGGCTATTATGATGCCGGTGACAACGTGAAATTTGGCTTTCCAATGGCCTTTACAGTATCGCTACTCTCATGGAGCGTTGTAGAATACAGCGGGAAAATCTCAAACAAAAGCGAGCTACAAAATGCTCTGGATGCCATTAAATGGGGCACAGATTATTTGATCAATGCGCATCCAGCGCCTAACAAGTTGTACGTGGAGGTAGGGGATGGGAATTCTGATCACCAGTGTTGGCAGCGGCCAGAGGATATGACCACACCGAGAAATTCCTATGAGATCGACGAGTCTAAACCCGGCTCAGACGTGGCGGCTGAGACAGCTGCAGCATTGGCAGCAGCGTCGCTTGCCTTTCTGAAGTCGGATTCGAATTATGCCTCTACTCTTCTGACCCATTCAAAGCAGGTATATAAATTGTCATATTTTATTGGAGAGAAGCTGAGGGGTGGAGGAACAATTAAAAGGTTTTAATATATGTTGAGATTCAGGGAATGATTACTAAAAGAATTGATCTAGTTATATAAAAAGCTTTGCTAGAAATTTTGAACATACACTAGTTATATCAGGTCTTATCATGAACCGGCTTAAACGGAGGTTCTCAAGTATCTAGCAGTGAATATACTAGTTTACCATTCTTTTCCTTAATAACTAATTAAGTTGAGAACTAATTTTGTTGAAGAAAGTTTCTGCTTCTCTCAGATTGAAATTTGTCAGTCGCTAAAATATTTAGTATACACATAGATCCTATGGGATTATCCTTACAAAGGCTTAAACACTTGTCATCGCCACCAAGGAAACAGTGTTATTTTCTTAAAAACTTCTCTATATTATTTTCTTAATTTTTTATTGTTTACATTTTTTTTTCAGTTGTTTGATTTCTCAAGAAATCATAGAGGCTTGTATCAGAACAGCGTGCCAGTAGCAGGGTCCTTCTATTCTAGCAGTGGAGATGATGTAAGTGACACTATGTACACAGTTCTTTGAGTTTTGCATAATTTTTTCCTTAAGATTTCCTAAAAAGTACAAAATTCACACAAAAATCCAATTTCTGTACCAATTGAAGATGGCATAATCGGTACCAAGCTTGCTTTAATTTGCACCTGTGAAATTATAGTGTGTGGTGGTAAGACTAAGATGATTGTAAACATATCCACTACAAGATGTAAATAGTTGCAACCTATATTTCAATGTTCGTTGATTGTTTATGCTTGTATTTGTTTTAAAGGTCCTAAAGAAATTAGAAAGAACAAGAATAAAATTCTGGAGCTAGTACAAAGTTGCTATATAATTCATGCTCACGTGACAGGATGAAATTGCATGGGCTGCCGCATGGCTCTACACCGCAACTGGGGACTTCACCTACAAAAATTTCATCACATCAGGAAACAACGGCGGTACACGTTCTGAATTCAGCTGGGACGACAAATTTGTTGGTGCACAAACACTAATCTCAAAGGCAAGCTCATTTTACTAGTTTGAATATATCAAAATTGGACTTGTCAAGCTGCATTGTTAAAAGTTCAAACCAACCAGAGGAAATAACAAAGTTTGATAACATTGCAGATGATTTTAGAAGGTAAGTTGTCAGACAACGGCATGTGGGCCGAGCACAAGAGCAACCTGGGCCAGTTCATCTGTAATGTGCTTCAAAAAGGATATGGTAACACTCAGAAAAGCCCCAGCGGTCTGTTGTGGTTTCATTCATGGAACAATTTGCAATATGTCACCTCATCAATGCTTGTCCTTTCGATCCATGCCGACCACCTGGCAGCAAAGGACACAACCCTGCAGTGCCCATCTGCCAATGTCTCTCCCCAGGAAATTATCTCCTTTGTCAAATCTCAGGTAATTTAATTCTGTAAGAAATTAGTTGATTAAATTTGCTGAAAACTGATAGCATGCACGGTCTATATTTTCAGACCAAAAACTAGCTCTTAAGTGTTGGTCCTAGTCCTAGTTGAGTTAGAAAGCTGGGCCTTGTTTTTTGTGGTTTTTGATTAAATTTTTTTTGTTATAATTTCATGCATTTATCTCCATTTGGAACAAAAAAAAGAAATATGTACAAGGTAATCTAAATTTAATTGTTGCCCTTTTCAGGTGGATTACATACTAGGTCAAAACCCAAAGAAGATGAGTTACATGGTTGGATTTGGGTCAAGCTACCCCCTTCAGGTGCACCACAGAGGCGCGTCGATTGTTTCAATCAGGAAAGACAGCTCGAATGTCACATGCTACGGTGGCTATGACGGTTGGTTTTCAAAGAATGCTCCAAATCCTAATGTGATTGATGGTGCAATTGTTGGTGGACCCGATGCGAATGACCAGTACTCCGACATTAGGTCAAACTATCAGCAGGCCGAGCCGGCTACTGTCAACACTGCCCCTTTTGTTGGCGTGCTAGCAAGATTTGCATGACCTCTTTCTTCAAGTGGCTTGTGCAGATTGAATTGAGATACGATAGATATATATAGGTTTACTTTTGTCTCAAAAATAATGTGATGTTGCAACTCTGAGGAACACATTTTGTATTAATATGTTAGCTTGCAGTTTTATAATACAAGTATGAATTTTCAAGAAATTCTTTTGTCACAGATCCTAGCATGTGCATTTTTTTTTAAACTCCAAAAAACTTTTTAATAGACCAGTATGAATGCTTATTCAGTAAAAACTGTGGCATTGCTCCAGTTATTTTGAATATTATCAAAGAGTTGGAATGTCGTGAATTTTGGTTTATATTTTATTGTAACTGTGCGTTTGTAACCTCAAAAGTAGGGTTGCTATCCCATCATGTACAACATGAAAAAAAAATTACTAATTTTTTAAAAAATTTGTTGAGTAAAACAATAAAACTAGCATGTGAGGGCAGCGCCAGAGCAAATATTCCTCATCCAGAAGGTGAATTCCAAAAAAGAAATTAAGGGAGAAAGAAAGAAACAAGCTAACAATTAATTAACAAGCTTGCAATAACACACAACACAAGCAAATTACCAATCTCAAGCAAACACTAATATTTTATAAAACCAGCAAAGAATCCCTAGTATTATATTTGTTATAAATTATTTGGAATCAAAGAGCTGCAAGGCAATTACTGATAACCTCAGCACCAAACTCCAATTCCTCCATTGAAATTACCAGAGGGGGCACCAGCCTCACCACATTTCCTTTCCCAGCTGTCAGAACCAGCACACCATTCTCCCGACAAGCATCAACCAACCCAGCTGCCGGCACATCCAACTCAATCCCCACAATAAGCCCTGTGCCTCTGATCTCCTTTAAATGCGTGTTCCCCTTCAGTTTCTTTGCAAGCAATTCTTTCAGAAGATTTCCCTTCTTGGTCACATCAGATAAGAAAGAGGGAGTGTTAATTTTGTTCAGTACAGCCAAGGCTGCATTGCAAACAAGAGGGCTACCGGCAAAGGTGCTACCATGATCCCCTGGATTGATAGCTGATGCAACCTTTTCTGTGGTAAGTACAGCACCAATAGGTAGGCCACCGGCAAGTGGTTTGGCGAGCGTCATTATGTCAGGATAGATTCCGTAGGCCTCATGAGCCCATAGATCACCTGTTCGGCCTAACCCGCATTGGACCTGTAATTTAATATTTTTTTTTTCATAGAAGATCTATAATAGTGAATGAAAGACAAATTGCTTGCTGTCAATATGCTGTGCCAAAAAGTTGATGATTACTTTAGCATTATGAAATATAACTTGTATAAATAATTTGTAGGCCTGAATTACTTCATCTCTCAGTTCCCTTCTATCTCTCTCTCTCTCACTCCCTCCGATAAAAACTCGAACCACTGATTACTTCACTTGTATGTTTGAGTGGATCTAGGCAAGTAAGGCTTAGTCACATGCCCTTCATTTCTATCCTCTTGCCTCTCTTCTTCCACACTTTTCACACCACCTGTTGCTTTAATATACCAGGTGAATCTCTTACCTCCCCCCCTCTGTCCCTCATTCCCTCTTACAGGATACTAAATTTAACCCAATTTGTACTCAAATCAAGCCTCCCTATAAGCAACCCAATTTATCAGGTTTTATTTACAAAAGCTAGTACATTAGCAGCAGCTGAGTTTATTGTTCTTCCTCCAGACAGCAATGTAACAATTAATAATTAGATTATAACAATGAAACTCAGTTGTAGGAGAACAATACTTGTAATCTAGATCAAGAAAGTTTATACCTCATCAAAAACTAATGAAGCCCCAGCATCATCACAGACACTCCTTAATCCCGATAAGAACTCCTTAGTTGCACTATGAATGCCTCCCTCCCCTTGCAATGGCTCCACAAAAACGGCCGCAACATTCCCCTTGTTAACCAATCGTGCCACCTCCTCCACATTTCCGTACTCGACAAAGGTGACACCTGGCATGATGGGCTCAAAGGGAGCTCGGTATTGTTCTTTACTGGTGAGTGCGAGAGCACCAAGAGTGCGACCATGGAAGCTGTTTGAGAAGCCGATGAACTCAGTTGGTGGGTTGGTGGAGTCAGGATGACTGTGGCGGTGGTACTTACGGGAGAACTTGATTGCGGCCTCATTGGCTTCTGTACCAGAGTTGGAAAAGAATACTCGGTCGGCAAAGGAGCACTCAATGAGTCGCTGTGCAAGCTTAACCTATCAATTACAATTACAATTACATCCGAATTAGTCTTATGGGGTTCCCAATTTTTGCAAGAAAGAAAGAAAGAGATGATTGAACCAAGACCTGAGGCAGTGAATAGAAGACGTTGCTGACATGTGCAAGAGTAGTGGCTTGATGATTGAGAGCTTTTAACCAATCGGGATCTGCATGGCCCAGCGAATTAACGGCAATACCAGCTGCCATGTCTAAGTATTCCTTCCCATCCAAATCATACACTTTGCATCCAATCCCCCTCTCCAGTACAACTGGGCTCCGCGCGTAAGTCCCCACCATCACACTCTTATCAGCCTCCATCAACTCCTTGCTCGCATCAGAAACTCCTGCTGCTGCTGTCATGGGTTTCGTTCTCACATCTGAGACTAGGCATGACGAGATTTTGATTTTGACGGCGTGGCCGTGGCCGTGGCCGTGGGGTTTAAAGAACAGACCTTTGTTATTCTTAGATGGTATTGGTATTGAGAGAGAAGAGTGAATGGTGTTCCGAGATTGGAGGCCAGCCATGGAATCAATCAATCGATGTGTACTATCTTCTCACCAACGGAGATGGAGATGGAGATGGAGATCGAGTTGGTGCGACTTGAAGTCGAACGAACACTCTATTTCCATGCGCTGCGTCAACCAAAATATGCTCTGTCAATATGCGGAATTGGCCCCACTTTGACCAGATAAGGGAACGACAGCCCACAGCCCTGTTACCTGTACCGCTGTACGCAAGAGAGAGTTAATATATATTTGCCTTTTTCTCCTTCTTCCTTCTCTCTCGAGATTTTTTTCTATAACAATTTTATTTACTTTTAAAACATATATAATATTTAATTTCAAAATATTTATACAAAATACAAATGTGAATTAATGATAATATTTTACAACTGACACTTTATAGTTGACAGCGTTTCACAGGAAAACGACTGCTGTTGTTAGGGGTGTAAACGGAGCGGATTCAAATTGGATAATGCTAATATCAAATCCGTATCTGTTTTTCAATGAGTGGATACGAATACGGATACGGATATTAAACAGATATCAAAACTTAAAACCATATCCGTCTTAAACGGATACGGATATTAAACAGATATCAAAACTTAAAACCATATCCGTCTTAAACGGATATGAATACGGAGCGGATAGTCTCCGAATACGGATTTGAATACGAATACGGAATGGATAATTGTCGGATATTGACTCATATGTATTTTAAGATACAAATATCAATTAACAGAACTAAAAAGTATAATATCCTTTCAGCATATAACTCGTTTGATTTACAAAACAATAGTGCAATTAATTATATAACCACCAATATAATACACAAAACATAACATAATTTAGCTACAAAATAATAGAAACCAGTGTCAACCAACTCTCATATCCTAAAATCAAATTCGCACGTCGACCTTTACAGAACCCTTTTGCTAATGTCAGTGGAACCTTCGCAAATTCGTGTATCAAAATTAAATTGAAAAGAAAAGGGTAAGCATACACAAAGATTCTCATTAATTCAAAATATAAAAAGATAACTTGCCTAATTACACTATGATCGGAAACAATGGAGCATGAGAAATGAGTTCATTTCGTTAGAAAAGAAATGAATAGAAATAATTTTGATTGAAATTTTCTGATCGGAATCCATATACAAGTTAGACGAATTCATTTTCAAGAGGAAAAAAATCACCCATCATATTCATTCAATTTACAAAAATTGCCATTGTTAGGGTTGCATCAAAGAATGAAAAATGAGTGCTAAATTGAAAAAAAAAAAGTACATACTAAAGAGAGATAGAAGTTCTGAGAAGAAATTTCACCTCGTCGGAGTTCCTGGCGTGAAGAAAAGAGACTATTCACCTCCGTTCAGTTGAAGAAGGAAGAGAGAAACGAAGAGGGCAGATACGCCTTCTCACCAGCGAACAGTCGATTCTCGCCAAATACCTTCGTTTTGAGTGGGATTTCCTGACGCGATTTGGAGGTCCAAAAGTCGCGTGGATTGAACTCTTTTCTCGCTTCTCCTCCGCTTCCGATCAGATCAGATCAGCCGTGAGATATGGAATTCTGATTCGATTTCCTGTATTTCTTTACTCCTCGAGCTCCTTCCCACTTAAGAGTTGAAAAGTACAGAAACTGGCGGCGCCTATTAAAGTCTCACCTATCAAGAGAAGGGGGGGAGAGAAAGAGAGAGTATCTCGCCGTTGCCAGTTTCGAACCATCGGTCCAGATCGACTCAGAGCGATGAATCAGATGGAGAGATTAACCTTGGAGATTAGGCTGGCGGTAGATTCGAGTGGGAGGGGAGCCTAAATTTTAGTCCCACTAGTAAAAGAGAAAAACGAAATGTTCTACATATTTACAGCAGATGAGATTCAATTTTGATAGAAATTTCCGTGCGGATACACGCGAATATCCGCTCCGTTCATAGATGAGGAAATATGTCCGTATGACCGTATCCGTCTCTTCTGAGTTCTGACCATGTTCGGTAAATATCCGGATCCGTTTATACACCCTAGCTGTCGTTGATAGCGTTTTTTTTGTCTTAATTCGCGAATATTGTCGCGGCTCAGTTTTCACAATCCACGCCGCTTCTCAACGGGAAACAAGTGGCAACATTTTTAAATATTTTGTCTCAAAATGTAAGGAACTGCACAATTAGATTTTTCTTCCGATAATCGCTTGAAACCATTAGTTGCTATTTTCACAATGTAGCTATTCCGCGTGACTTCCTTGGACTTTCTTTAGCCTTAATCTCCCTTAATCCAACCGAACAAGCATTTCTTAGATAAGATTAAGAGAATTCCTTAGTGAATTTGCTTAAGGAGGCTCTCCCCTCACCTTAAGATTCAGTCCCTCAGAGCCATTTTTAAAGATTTTTTGGACGATTTTACCCATGCTTCTTAAGAAGCAGTTTATTTTTTTAGTATTATTTGTACTTTCTCTTTCCAGTCTAAACCCGGGATTTTTATTAATTGAAATAAAATAAAAAATATCAAAAAAGAGGATAGAATCTGATTTTTTTCAAAAAGTAATAAGGCCGGAGTAAATAACCACATCCCTACGGACGGGATAAATAACCACGTCCTTCTTAATGATAATCCTGCACCAATCTAACCACTAACTAATTCAAAATCCGGAAAAAAAAAATTCTCAGGAACGGGATGGATAATTTCGTCCGTGAACAGCAACAATTTTTTTTTTCAAAGACGAAATTATCCATCCCGTCCGTGAACAGTGACCAAAAAAAAAGAAAAAAAACTTAGGTTTGATTTTGATTAAATAAAAAAAAACTTACAAAAATTATATTTACTAAATTATGTTTCAACTATAAAAATAATAATTTATTTTTCAACTAAAAAATAATGATTTATTTTTCAAATGACTAGATTAGTGGTTAGATTGGTGAGTGATTTGATTAGTGTTATTTTTTTAATTGCACTAACTCCATTACATCAATAGTTAATTTGATGTAATGAAGTTGTAACAAAAAAAACTTAGGTTTTTCTGAAAAAACATAATTGAGTCATTTGATGTAATGGAGTTCTCAATAAATTAAATTAAAAAAATATGTCTATGTTATTGGACACATAGATAATCTACCAATTAAATTCAAATTTAATGCAGTTAACTATTGATAATAATGTATCAAGATCAGCGATATAGATTTTCAAGTCATTTGATGTAGCTAAAACATAAATCAAATATCATCATATTTATAGACATAATATCTAAAATATAAATCATGTCTATAATGTTAAATTTTAAATATAAAATTTATTTTTAAAAATATTACTAAACTAAATCATTATTTTTATAGTTGAAACATAATTTAGTAAACAAAATTTTTCTAAGTTTTTTTTATTTAATCAAAATCAAATCTTAGTTTTTTTTTTGTCACTGTTCACGGACGGGATGGATAATTCCGTCCCTGAAATTTTTTTTTTGGTCACTGTTCACGGACGAGATTATCCATCCCGTCCCTAAGAATTTTTTTTTCCAGATTTTGAGTTAGTTAGTGATTAGATTGGGGCGGGATTATCATTAAGAGGGACGTGGTTGTTTACCCCGGTCTTATTATTTTTCGAAAAAAACCACATTCTATCATCTTTTTCGTTATTTTTTTATTTTATTTCGATTAATAAAAAAATCAGACCTCAATAATATATATTTTTGGTTAGAATTTTACCTCTTAAATTGTGTTAAGTTCCTTGTATTTTAGTTTTATTTAGAGTAGAATACATTCAAGAATCAAGTTATTGTCTTTTTCTTGTTTAAATTGCAGAAATCGAGCAAATAGAATAAAAACACTAGCTGATGTGGGCTGCAGGAATTTTTGTACAAGCCACACGAATTCTGTGCGGGCCACACACATCCGATTTACAAGTAAAGGCAGCAGCAGCAACAGTGATAATTAAATTAAAGAAAGTAATTGATTGGGTTCCTTGGGTCGTGGTCTAGAGAAGGAAAAATGTGACACGCCGTGGCGTGATGTAACAATCACACCGTGATTTGGTCTCGTGACATGACGTGACGTGATAAATTATTTTTTTCACATGACATGACTAAAATAGCGGCAGACGATCATGTCACGCGTAGTCACGCCGTGATCACATGTGACGTGACATAACGTGAATTAGTTGCGTCAAATTTTTTTTTATATTTTAATTTATATTGTTAAAAATTCAGAAAAAAATAAAAAATATCAAAAAATTCTAAAAAAAATCTGAAACTAGTAAATAATGTTGTTAAAAATTCAAATTATAAAAATTCATTAAGCTAAATTAATAATCTCAACCCTGATTGTACATATTGTACCCATAATCTTCGTAATTGTGTATATTGTACCCATAATCTTCGTAAATTAATAATCACAATCCGTATTGTTCTTGTTCTTCGTTGGGTTGACTAACCACCTCAACTTTCTGACTAAAACCAGAACTAGAAGTGACTTGCACTTCGCTCGGTTCTGGTGGCATGTGCATCCATGACTTGTCCTGAAGCCTCCCTTCCTGACGTGACTATACATGACCACATGACGTGACGTATAATTTTCATAGAATGCAATCACGTCACACGACACACGAGTCACGTTACGTAATAGGCACACGTGACGTGACTCATCACGCCATAACAAATTTCCTTCTCTATCATAGTCTACAAAGGAAGAGGAAAAGGAATGGGAAGGGAGAATGCAGAGTACCCCTTCATTTTCAAAAATTAATTCGGCAACACAAAATTTGCAATAGCTATGTAAAACATCGGTGGGGGTTAACTAGAACGGATTTAGCTGTTCAACTTGCTTATGCAAGAACTGACATTTAAATCTTACAACTCTACGCTCAAAGTTTCCTTTCCGAGTACATCTCTACGTTCCCAATGGAAATAAATTATTTTGCAAAAGCACCCTGACTGGACAAATCCAAAGGCTTTCCTTGTCGAGGATTATACAACCCTCTTAACTCTTAAGGGGGCTCAAATTCCGCCAGCTAGGAATTCCCACCTTTTTTTTTAAACAAAGTCAATAAAAATGATATGCAGTTTCAATACAACAGTTCTTCAAAAACCGGGTCTACACTGCCTCCCCACTTCCCATGGTACAGTTCAAGGAGCTTCTCCGCTGGTGTAACTCCTGTCATGAAAGCAACTGAAACTGTTAGCCAAAATAATTGCACTGCCACTCATTTTTTAGCAACATTTACACAGGCATTTGTTACTTGTTAGGCTTATGCTCTCCTGCTGTTTGATTGCTTGATCAACACATCAGGCTAATTAAGGTCTCAATTGACAAATATAAGTAAAATTATGCACCAGTTGGGTCCAAAAACAGCATGCACATGCCAGAATTTCAGAATGTTTAACTTAAACTGAAGAATTTGTTATGACTCGTAAATACAATAAAAGGTCCATACCCGTTGTAACCACTTCAGCTACCTCTCTTAAAAAGCCAGATTCCTTGTAGCCTCTTCTCTCCAATCCATCCTGTGCAACAAAATAAAATTTTGTTGTAAGCAAACACTTTCAAGAATAGGCCTTGAATAAAAGTTGTGAGACACTATAGCATAATAAAATAACCTTAGCCATTTTCAAAACATCTTCAGCCACATGCCTCAACAGCCCGTCCCTAAATGGTGTCTTCAGTCCAGTAACAGGTACCTGATAAACCAACATGCATTACTTGCTATACTGGTTAATTCAAGTAACAACACACACACGAGCCTATGTGCTTGGATTTTTTTTTTTTCTTTTTAATGCTTGGAATAGGGAAATGCTCCATTCGTTTATTAACTTTTTTTTTTTTTACTTGGGTAAAATAGGCTGAACTCAGCAGACTAGTATAAATTTTTTTTTATAATTCTCCTTGCCGCTTCTATATTTTGTTTCTTGCAAAGAGAGTATGCAATAATACATAGTGCCAAGTCATTTAACATGAAGTTTAGGTAAATTTAACTAATAACCTTCCTCCTTAACATCTCTCTTTCTTCATTTGTCCAATCCGCTGTCATATCTAAAATATTCTGAAGTGATACCTCATCGTACAACAAGCCCACCTATAAAAAGTAAGAGTTAAGCAATGCACACAGACGTGGGCAATATATTGTAAATTGATTATCCGTCAAAATTAAAAAGAGGAGATTTTCGGAATATACCCAAAAAGCTGGTAATGCACATAATCTCCTCCAGGGACCACCATCAGCACCTCTCATTTCAAGGTACCTTTTCAACCTTACCTTAAGAGAAAAGTACCACATGTCAAAATCTCTCACGAAAGGAAAAAAATAATTAGAAAAATTAAAAGAAAGAAAAACCTCAGGGAAAATAGTAGTCAGATGATTTTCCCAATCATTAAGGGTAGGTAGCTCCCCAGGAAGAGGAGGCAGCTTTCCTGCCATAAAATCCTGCACATTTCAAAATTAACCAATGTTAATGTTTTCCGTAACTTTAGTTGTGTGCTTTTTGGTGTGAGAGAAGAGGGAGAGAGGAAGCAAACCCTAAAGGACAGGCCAGTACAATCAACATATCTCTTATTCCGATACACAAAGTACATTGGCACATCTAATGCATAATCCACATATTGCTCAAATCTGCAAAAATGAAGATGAAAGTACTAGTTGGAAATTTATTTACCTCTGAAAAAGATAAGAAAAAAAATATATAGTCAATGAGAACATGTTGAACAAACCCAAAAGAGTTGTCAAAGACAAAAGGAAGCATGCCAGCTCGATTATTATCTGTATCGGTCCAAATATGGCTGCAAATTTTGTTCAAGTTGATATCAACATCTATTCAAAAGAAAGACATCTTAAAGAAAAGGGATGGTGAAACAACGTGACAATACCTTCTCATGCTAAGGAAGCCATTTGGTTTCCCTTCTTTAAACGGTGAATTAGCAAATATTGCAGTTGCAATCTGTTTATAGAGAAAAAGGTAAGCATATAAATACAATTATTTACTTGAAAATAAAAAAATAAATAATTGAAAAGGGCAAATTATACATACAGGCTGAAGGGCAAGACCAGCACGAAATTTTCTGATCATGTCCAGCTCAGAACTGAAATCAAGATTTACCTACAACAACAACCACCAAGCCTTTAGTCCCAAACAAGTTGGGGTAGGCTAGAAATGAAACCCAACCGGAGACACAATCGGGAGGGATACAGATAATTGGAAAGAAGTAAAAATGATACCTGAACAGTACATGTACGAAACATCATGTCAAGCCCAAGGGAGCCTACTTTGGGCATATAATTTCTCATGATGTCATACCTACCCTGTTGATCATGATAATATAATTATAAGTAACCACATTGGATATGTGAAAAGCTTTACAAAATAAATAAATAGAAAAAGACTATACTTTCGGCATTATAGGGATGTCCTTAAGAGCCCACTTCGGTTGAAATCCAATCCCGAGAAAACCTATTCCCATCTCTTCTGCGACAGCTTTCACCTGTCAAGCAACACAAAATCCCTAACTAAATATATAAAATAACTATCCATGCAGGTGACATTAAAAGCATATATATGTCAGGTACCAAGTAACAGTGCATACAGATGTATAGGGCTCACCTGGTAAAGATGTGAATTCACCTCGGCACAAGTCTGATGAAGTGTCTCAAGAGGTGCACCGCTAAGCTCAAATTGACCACCAGGTTCCAATGATATGCTTTGTTTACCCTACACACAAAAAAGTGAACATGTCAAGGAAAAAAAAATATTCCCACACACTAATTGCCAAAAACTCTTGCAAATAATAAATAGCTCTTTATCATATTTGCGAAAAGCACTGAAGTTTATCACATTCACAGGTAATAAATGTCTGTTATAAAAATACTCACAAAAAAAAGATTTTATGTTATATTCTCATAAAATAATTTTCAGTTATTTAGAGATGATGTGCCCCTAATCTACAATTTATCTTCCTCCCAAGCCCAAATCAAACTGAAATCAACCCAGCAAATTATGCGCTGTGTACCAAGTTTATATGAATTAGTCACCAACAAATTTGGGGAGGCCCACAAAAAGTTTATGAATATGAGGTTCAAATATGAGACATCCATTCCAAATTTTGTAAAATACTATTAATTTCCTAAAAACCCACAATGCTAGATTAGATGGGCTACATAGTTTGTAGGAAAGCTTTTCCAATATATTTAACTTCCAACTAGCTTTTCCAATACTAATTGAGATACACATATCTTTAGCAGTATCACCACATAAAATAATAGTAGTATATAATGATGGTAGTCGAGGTATAACAATGACAAAAGATAACGTGATAATTAAATTTACCTGCTTTAACCCAATAACATAATCTCCTTCCATGATCTTATCCCAATCAAATCTTTCGGCAAGCCCATTTAGTAAATCTCTTATCTGTTCATACTTTATTGGGCGTAAAGTTTCCACTTCAAAACCAAACTTCTCATGTTCAGTACCAATTCTGAAAAGAAAAAAAGTTACTAACAGTAAAGAAAAGTGAGGCATAATTTACCTCGACATAATTAATCTTAACTCATAGCTCTTATTTGTCAGTGTCCTAATATCAGTGACAACATAAAGGGGAATAAATTGGGTCAAATTGAAATATCTAAATCATAAGGCAGATCTGCTTTAGATGCTCAAGGATTTTTATATCACAAGTGGTGACTATATTAAAGCAAGTGGTGTCTATATTAAAATGCTGCCAGATATGCTGCAATGAGAACAAAACCTGGTTTAATATCTTTGTGAATATTGTTTTTTTTTTTCAAAGAACCCCAAGTCAATGCTTGTCACTGACATTTCTTGCATGGATATGGATGGCTCTCATTGTCAAGTGTTTTCAAATTTTACCACCATCTTAACCCACTTTAGAATTGGAATTCTGACACCAGAAATTAGAAAACTTCTGATACACAGCCTAATTTGAAAGGCAAATTTGAAGCTACATATAAAAAAACAATAAGAGTAAAAGTCAAATCTACAGCAAAGGCCTGCTGCACTTGCATTTCAAC
This sequence comes from Carex arenaria, assembly GCA_964058825.1. Lineage (NCBI taxonomy): Eukaryota > Viridiplantae > Streptophyta > Magnoliopsida > Poales > Cyperaceae > Carex > Carex arenaria. The sequence continues at coordinate 672,260 of CAXKVW010000146.1, forward strand.
TACACAACCTATCCACTATTGCAAAAGATAAATTTCAGGCATTAAAGAAAACTGAAAAGTTTTCATCTATGTCCCAGCAAATTGTGAAATATGTAATGCAAACATTATCCCCTCCTCCCTTTTTTATTTTTATTTTTCTTTTGTTTTTGTGTAGGGAACCCAAAATGCTCCTCCATTCTCCTTTATATATGGATAAAAGTAGCTGTGCAAAGTAAGAGTAGTTAAGGCTTCTTTTTAAGAAATGAGACAAGGGTAGAACAGCTTGTGTTTTTTCTTTTTCCCATCATGTACTGCAGGGACATGCATGCTACCAATAAGATATGAGAAATGTTTCATGGATAGTTAAAAATTACCTCCATTTCTCTTTCGTCTTGCATCCAGAGGCTAAGTACGCAACAAGATCCTCTTTTGTTAGTGGTTCTGTGGCAACCACAGCATCATCTGTGGGAGGGCTTGCATGCATTGCCAATTTATTGCCTCTTTGTTTTGCAATGTTATTATATCTAAAATTGATAACATTCTCTCCAAATGTGAGCTTTCTCTCCTTTAATCTTGTGTTCAGTGCATCATGACAGTGGATTTGGTGGCTGAGTGGCAATCTCGAAGCAGCGACCATTGCTAGCAGCCTGTTGAGGAATAGATGAAATGAGAATAAGGGTTTAGGGTTGATTTTAGAAATAGGTACAATTTTGGAATTTGGAATATTACTCTACTCAGATTGGCAGTAACATGGAGCAAGTGTTCTTTCAGCAATAATTTACAAACAGTTATTAATTGTTATAAGGAAAATTAGGCTAATTAAATGGAAGGAGTAAGGTTAAAACTAAAAGTGGCCTTCCATAAGGGAATAATTGGCCAAATCCGAGTGTTCCAGCCAAATGCCAAAATAATTAATTCTAAATGAAACCAAGAACTCAGTTCCAGTACTAGAAACAGCGTTATTTTTTTCCACTGGTAAAGGAAGAGCAGAAATTCAATTCCCAAGTAGAATTTATAAGATAGAATGAACAATGAAAAACGAAAAGCATGGTTACAACTTACCGGGAGAATAAGAGGATAATTAGGGGTACTTGAGATTACTCCGCAGCAGGGAGGCGCAAGTGAAAGGGGAAGGGGATGGGTTGTGCTCTCTCTCTCTCTGACTCTCTTATGTTATTTCCCAAGAAAATCGCACATTTTGCAGTAGCGGTTTGCCTTTTGCCTTTTGCCTTTTGCCTTTTGCCTTTGGTCGATGAGATAAGAATAACAAATTAAAGGGGTCGGTCTGTAAAAAAAAGGGGCGCAGCCGCAGGGGTAGTTCAAGTTCGATTGTATTTACATAATATGATCGTTAGCCATGTATTCATGGTGACTGATACTCTTATCATTATCAATGGCAAATAATAATTTATAATTTTGTACAATCCAACCTTTTCAATGTTATCTGCAGTATAATCATATCATGAAGGTCACAAATATTGTCTATAATATCTTCATTCTTATATTAAGCACATAGATGTCTTGATCTGCCAACAGCAGTGATTAAAAAATTATTTTGCATATTAAATATCAGTCCTCCAATCAAATTATATGTATTCTTTTGATTGAATGCATTGTTTTTATGTGTAGAATTCTAAATTTAGTTAGAAATATACTCGTCACATGTATTGCCACACATAATGTTAAGAATTGAGAAATTGAAATTTGCATTTAAATTTTTGTTACCATATCTCTCTCCAAATTTTATTGGAGTATAAAGATATTAATTTCTGATTTTGACACATAGCACATCTCATTTCCGAATTGCCTACCTCTTATTCATTTTTGGAAGACAACAACAAAGACATATTATTGGTGTATTTCCTGGTAGTTTTCCATATTTAATTTAATTGAATTTTAACGCAAAGATTGAGGAGGGCATTTTTCTATTTTCATTACAAAAAATATTGTTGAATTAAAGCAATCATTTGCCGTTATTTTTTTTTTATTGTTATTTATTATTTGTCTCTCTATTCAATCTTAATATTAAATCTTATAATATGTCTCTGTTGCAATGCACGGGCATAATACTAGTAATAATATGATGCATGTGAAAAATGTTACAATTTAATGCTAGTTTTACCATTTATTTATAAGAAAAAACTTTAAAACTTATAAAGGATCTATTTATAAACATCTTTCATAGAATATCAAGCGACACTAAAATTGCATGCAATTTTATACACCTAATCCATAAGTCCCACAAATATGTCCATATTTTTTTTTATCTATTTTTTTTAAAAAAGGTAGAGCCCATTTTCATTAATATGAAAATATAATTACAGATACCAAGAGTAGCATATCCTCTCTCAAAACACAAAACACCATACTAAGCTAGATAATAACAAAAACTGGTAAGCAAAGTTTAGTAAACAAAGGTTGCGTTTGGATGGGTGAAAAATAGCTACTATTCCGGATTAGCACTATTCCGAGCTACTATCCGGCATTTGGGTGTGTTAGAATTAGCGAATAGTCGCTATTCTTTGTTTGCCTTTTGTGGGATAGCTCACTATTCTACTATTTATACAAAATGTTGGAATAGCTACTATCCTAAAATTGAGGATAGCTCTATTCTTGCTACTATTATTGATTCATCCAAACGCACCCATAGTAAACTAAACAACCAAGCTTGAGATATTGCTAATTTAAAAAAAAAACACCAAAGTAGCAAGAACTTGACCAGAAGCTAAAAGGTTAATCCTATGCTTTAGATACAAAAGGTTGTTGAGATAGATCTTCATTGTGGAGGGGGAATCACTGGACCTGGTAATGCACGAGCTCCATAGGTAGGGGCGGAACTAGAAATTTTTTATAAGGGTGGTTGAAAATTAAAATGCATAATTGTGGTGAGTGAGATTTGAACTCAAGATCTCTCAACCATAAAATAGAGCTTTAACCACTATACTACAATTAAACATTTGTCCCATATTGAGGGTGGCTAGACTATATAAAATTAAAAAAAAGAAAGATAAAATTCAATTAAATTTCTATACGTATAATTAAAATTTTGAAATCATAGAGGTGGCTTAGCCACCTTTGGCTAAGCCTTAGATCCACCCCTGTCCATAGGCATATGCTGGTCCAGAGGGATGATATCTTCTTCCACCGGCATCCAATCTTCCACCACCTGCTGCACTGGATGTTTGATGTTACCTGCCCAATAAAAAAAAGTAGAGATTTAGTTTGTAATATAAGAAATCTAACTGATTTGACAGCACACTGATTAAAACATCGATCATTTTGATGTTTCCACAAGGTCCAACAGACTGCACACAATACAACTAAGAACCCTATTTTTATCTATTTTTTATTTTTCTAATTTCAATTTAAAGAATGTATCATCATGTATTGTCAAAATTATCAATATATTTGTTGTCAATGAATCCCGGCCCTTATAATATACATTGCATAGTAATTTCAATTAATGATAACTTTTATTATTAACTTTACCTAACTTATGTATATTAGCTCGAAAACATATTTTATTCGTGTATTCAGGTACCCGTGTGTACTTTGATACTTACCTTCTTCCTTTTTTTGTTTTTAATTTATCCAAACATTTAATATTTTTCTTTCTTCGGGGCACTGGATCTTATTTGTTTAGATTAAATCAAAATTTTAAATAGCCGTGGAAACCTATGGATTTAAGGCCTATTTTTATTTTTCCGAAGTACTTGGGCTCGTCGTGGGAAAATTTTATCCTCAACTCGTCTATCATTAAAAGCATATCACGTTGAAAAGTTCTAATATTAATTTATATATAACTAGTATCTAGCTGATTCAGGAGGGACACTTATGGGTAACATGATTGGTACGCATAGGCAAGTTCGAGATGACAATTATTATCACTTCTCTTTATTCCCTTCATCATGGAGCATTGAAAAATTCCAAGGTTTTGGATTGAAAAATTAACCATATATTAATACCGAAATTTTTATTTATACTATTTCAAAAAAATAAAAAATAAAACACTCCGAATTATGAGGAATTCAAAAAATGCCAGGACCTCCAAACTAATATGCGGCTCCATTTTTGAGGGATGCATATTAGTTTGGAGGTCCTTAAAAAACTTGAATATATTTAATATTATAGTGCAATTATAGGATTTTGGGGTTTGGAAGACTCTTAAAAAATAGAATCACAGATTGACTTGGAGGCTCTGATACTTTTGAAATCCCCACAAAATATAATTTACAAAAATCTCATGAGAATTTGAGTCTATACCAATCAATATACCATTACCATACATTGCATCATCGTACCTTTTGCTTTTCATTTATCCATCATCTTTCTTTATTTATTTGTGGTTGCACTTGCAGCACCCACTTTAAGAGAAAGATTCTTTGCAAGAAATTAAGGTGATGATGTAAAAGTGGGCCACAATTTAATTATCTCACTGTCGACTGGGCCCAACTCCATCTCGACGTGAGCGCTTACGACACCAACAAGGATTACTCAAGTTGGTAAAAGTACCAATCACAATCTGGACAATAATTAATTACAATTAAGTAAAAGCATGTCTGTACAATTGATCCGCACGCACCTATCCTAAAGTTTTCAGTGCGATTTTTTTATGTAGGTAGGACAGTTCCAGTTCCGATCGGGCATCAAAGCACTCCCTCCCATTTATGCTGAGGAAAGCTTGATCAACATAGCGATAAAGACCAACATTAAATACAAATTTATTATGATTTTTTTTTTTTACTAAATTTATTATAATTTATTAGTATGATTTATATTTTATATTTATAAGTATGATATAGTCATGATATAAAAGAAAGCAGATTGACAAACATAAAGTAGAAAATATAAATAAACAAACAGAGATAATACAAGTTTAAAATGACAAACACAGTAGACCAAATGTAAATCCTACAAAACAATAAAAGTAAAACTATCATCTAACCAGAGGGGGACCATCGCTCAGCTGATTGTCCTCTGTTAGCCCTGTCGGGCAGCTCCCAAACCGGACGATGTGCAGCGGCAGCGGCATCTGCCTCTTTGCTCAGCTTGGCTATGGTCTCCTAGGCATCCTCCTCCCCCAAAGTAGTAACTGGAGAGAGTGTAGAGAAGATGGACGATGCCAGTCCAGTCACAAAGTCATGGTGCGTCTGTGACCCGCTATCGCTGGCCTCACCGTTGTGTGCCATCCTTGTCGGGTATCATTGGGCATTTGACTACATGGACAGTGACTATAATGGTGATAGACTATCAAGCTTCTCCAGACCAAAACCCTGCCCATCCTGCTCCACAGGGTCAAAATACGGAGGCTTATGATGTAGTGGCGGTGGCGGCATGCCAGCTGGACCCTACAAACCAAACAATGATATAAATTTCTATACAAAGAAAGAAAATTGTACTAACATGACTTATAACAAATAAGACTTATCGGCGGTTGCACTAGACATCCCTCGGGGTTGTAGAAGGCATACCAGCCAGTGTTGGACAATACTCAGCGATGGTAGCTCCACTCTTTGTTCTCTTGGGGCGGAGATGACATATGTGCAGTATAGACAGGCGGCACATCGGGCTCCACTGGATCTGCTTTCCACCAGTTGATGTTCTCTCTAGCGTCGCGCAACATGTTGACGAGACGCCCCCTGCCCGGTATCCTCGCCTATTACGGCATGCTCTTTCAACTTCATACAATCAACAGCTCTCCAGCCCCTAATCTCGAGCATCTTGATGCCATGCACGACACCTTTAATCGATATCATTATCTAAAAAAACAAACATAAATTAGCCCAAATATTTATGAAATGACTGTTGAAATAACAAATAATATAAAGGTGTTGGATACATTACCGTACAAGTCCAGCGATGTCTAGTGGGCTAGTGACCCCTTGTATCCTCCTGTAACTGGTGGCGGAGGTAGGCACAGTTCGGCGTTGGATGCTTCTGGAGTGTGGAGCTAACGTTCCAGCGCATCGAAGGTGTGGTCAAGACCGAGGTGGGTTATACTCAGGGGCACCTCCACAATCCTACCTACAAGGATGTGTGCTCTGATAAAACGGGTCACGCTGAGGTTGTTCGGGTGCACTTTGATCCAACAGTGTGTAGTTATTTGACCCTTCTTGACGTTTTCTGGGGCAAACATGATCCCACCACGGTCAACCACCAGGTAGGTGTACTCCACTCTGCGATTTTAATTACAATTTTGATATATTGGGTTTGGAATGTTGATTAAATTAATTTGTGTTAATTATTTTATTATATGGTGTCTCTTTGTTTGTGTGTGAATTAAGGAAAATTTTGGTTTTTTGTAATACAAATCAAGAAAGGAAAGCTAACTAATAATACTGGGTTATATGTTTTGGTTCACACAGTAAGGAAGTGTAAGCAATATGAAATGACCCTTCAATGTGATAAATTTCCTGATATATTATTTTGGTAGTTCTCCATGTTGTGCTGGAACTTGAAAGTAACATCTGAATTCAGCTTTTTGGTCATTTTGTATTTGTATGTTCATCTTTTCATGAAGATCCATAGTCAAATGCATTAGATAATTGTTCTTAAATGAAGTAGTAGAGAATACGATGGTTCTTTCTTTTTCTATTATCTCTCTCAATGGTCTCATATATTTGTCTTTCTTTTCCCTTTAGGGAAATGATGTAGGTACGCAATACCCCTCTGGAATCTACTACTACAATGAAGAGCAAGCCAAGCTTGCCAGGGAGTCGTTAGAAGCAAAACAAAAAGAAATTTCTGCCAAAATAGTTACTGAAATTTTACCAGCAAAGAAGTTTTACTGTGCTGAGGAGTACCATCAACAGTACCTCAAGAAAGGCAGGAGCGGGCGCATGAAGCAATCTGCCAGGAAAGGATGCAAGGATCCAATTCGATGCTATGGCTAATATGATATGTCATGATCCAAATTTCGACAAGATATTTGAAACAAAGCTAGAATTATTATCCAACATATGCCTCATGTTCAGTTTGGTCATGTTTTCTGTTGTATCATTTAAGATACCAACGGTACAATAGTTCTAGAGGCTATAAATACCCCATATGAGAGAGAATGTAAGAATATAACAACAATATCAATTAAATAGAAATATTCAAATTCTCATAAAGTTTACAGAGTGATATTTGTTGGAATCATTGCCAACTGTAAAACTCATTTTGGTTTTTCTTCTTCTCGCGGTGTTAGGCGTCACATGCAAGCAAATGATGATTTACATTGTTTCCTCATAGTAATTATCGTTCAATTTGTATGATTAAAATAAGGCTCCGTATCCATTGGAAAATAAAATAATTTGCTATATTCAGTTATCACCTTTGTTAACACATCATAGGAATTCTAAACTTATGTGACAATCGAAGCATTCTACAAAGAACCAATTCCAGCTCAACCAGAATTCCGGACACAACTCCTTTAGAGGATCAGCAGCATTTATTATTTATTTATTTTCCATCAAAATTCAAAAACATTTATTCATTGTCAAAACATATCCCACAACCACATTTATTTAGTTTCAGTTCACTATTACATTCTATTCATTGTTAAAATCAGAAGTTATTAATTTGCATCACCCGTAATATGGCACTGTTAAAACATAACATATTATATTTCTGGGCTGCTTAGGAAAAATACAAGTACGAAAAATATTTTTCAAGTAATCTGCATTGAAATTACACCAAACAATTCCATGTCACTGTATGGTAGATCAAGAATTCCAAACATTGCATGGTAGATCAAGAATTCCTAACATCATAGGAAAGTATCAGGATCAACTATTGTCAGATTGTTAGCATAACAGAGATTCCAAAACAATGATTTCAAAGCAAATCAAGAAAATAAAATTTAATTAAAAAGCAGGTGACAAGGAATTTATGTAAGAGATTCATTTTGTTTTGCTTTAATTCACCAGTAGTTCCTGCCTGACCCTCTTGATTTCCATCTCCCTCTCCAGTCCTTCTTTCTGAGATACAGAATAAAATGTTTAGACTTGGGTTCATTAAATAATGATTCACATTTAAAGCTAACTCTAACAGTACTTGTTGGAGGTAAAGATCAGCTGTTACATTAGGGGGGTAACTAAGCAAAATGAGTGGGATTCATTGTGGGATGTATAATCAGGAGACAAAACACTGATGTTCAGAATAGAGCGAGCATTCTGCACTAGTCTTCTGTTACACCATATCAATATAACCTACCTTTTTTTTTTTTTGAAAAAAGGCAAAATTGCCCGTTTCATTGACTGAAACATTTACTTACAACAGTTTATTAAAAAAAAAAAAAAAAAAAAAAAATCCTCCCTCAATACTAGACATCTCTATTTTGCCTAACTCGGATATATGCCAACAACACAAATCCCACCCATTAAGCTAATGTATATCATTTCTAACTCACATCTAACCCCAATATACAGTAACCTATTTCACCTTCTTCAACAAAAAAAAACTCAGAAAATAGCTAACCCACAATATTGGTACCAATGGTACCTCTCATCTCTTCTCTCTCAATGTTCTTTGTTGCTACCCGTTTGAATTGGACACTTCTTTTCTCTCTATTAAGGATCACTTTGTTCAGCTCTATGAAGCCAGATTTGGCCTTCTTGATTTTAGTTCGAGCAATCTGACTTATCCAAAAATCTTGATTCAGTGGAGCTACTGGTACACATATATCTTGGTTTTGTGGTGTGTTGGTCTTGGCTGATTTGGTAAAAGCTCCATGTGAGGTTACAATTGTTCTGGATGTAACAGATTTTCCTTCATCAGAATCAGAGGTCCCTAATGCAACATTGATATCTGCCATGGCTTTCATCAGTGCCAACTCTTGCTTTATCTCTGCTAACTCTGTCTCCAATTTCTTGATTGAATCTATGACCGATACCTCGTAGTAAACGGGTATGGACATCTTGGCTAACCCGGGTCCAATGTCAGATGGTATGAGCAGTTGGGGCTTTGTTGTCAGATCGTCAGTCGGATGTGGCTGTGCTGTTAGATAGTCAGTCGGAGGTGGCTGTGCTGTCAGATCGTCGGTCGGAGGTGGCTGCACTGTCAGATCGTCGGTCGGAGGTGGCTTCACATCAATCACCGCACGACATCGTGACGATCGATGACCTAACCTATTACAAGCATAGCACAAGACATCATTATGACAATCCGACGCTCGATGGCCACAATCACCACATCTGAAACAAAGGGATAGTTGTCGAAGTGTCTCTATTTTGGACCTCACAAGCTCAGTGCGATTGAATCGACACTGTTGCTCTCCTTGAGAATTGGATTGCCACAAGAAAGATCGTCCAGCCACCTTGTACTGATAGGGCTGCTGGATCTTCTCCACTATCATTGCCACAGCGTGAGAGAATGCCCAAAGAGATGATTCAAGCTCCGCCAATGGCCCAAATCGATTAGACGCCATTAGTTAACTAGCTACAGTACTGCTTGTGTCCTCAAGAGTTATTCGAAAGATTCCATTAATGGAGAATGGAGATCAATCGCAGATTCACTATTTCGTTTTTTGGTGTTTTTTTGGGGATTTTTGTTGGAATTTCTGATCGCCTCGAGATCGCCTCCTAATAGCTCCCTAAAGTCTAATTCTGCCCTTCTCAATATAACCTACCTAATTAGTGGTGGAAAGAGATTAAATTCCTGGTAAATGTAGAGATAACAGTGTTAGCAATAAATGTCATGTGCAAACTAGCATAGATGCATACAGAATTCCTATTCTCTTAAGGGCATGCATAATGTTTTCATTATTTTTATATACTAAACATCAAATACTTCTTTTGACTTCCTATGCTACACTTAGACATAATACGTGTCATTCTTTATGTTGATCAATGTTTATAGAATTGAGACACAATGTCCTGGTTCCCTATGTGAGTTTAGAATACAAAACAGGGTTATGTACTTGTGATTTTGGAGAGTTTTCTCAGGAGATAATTGATATTTATCTACATTAATTTTTAAGCATGATGTTGTATTGATAAAAATCACTTGAATTGCTCATCCCTTTAAAATGTTAATTAATGATAGGAGAACAGTAAAGGCCAAAAAGGGCTTCTGTATAGTAGTAGGCTTGTAAATAAACTTTTTTATAATACAAATTGTTAGTTTGGCACTTGCCAACTAACCTTCAAAAAAAAAAAAAATGTTAATTAATATTTGTTGTGCCATGCAAAAGGACAACACAAAGTAAATGAGAAAAAGAAAAATTAAAGCAAGAAAAAGGATGCAAGGATTTATTGTTTTTATTAATAGGCTTGTTTGTTGGGGGTCATCAGCTTAAGAATCATAAACTAGAGTACTGCCTTTACTATTGAAAGATTTAAAATGAAGCAGATCGCCTCGTTCAATACAGGCAAAATGATTTTTAATTAACAAATTTTGCATGAATCTATGATAATAAGCTAATTAAGAACACAAAGTCTAGACTTCACCACCAAAATAACGCACAATGATTTCTTAGAGTTATCTTTTAACTTTTGAGCAAGCTGATGACTCAACATAATCTAATTAACTTGGAAGATTTGACAAGGCATACATAACAACTGGATCAATACCTACCCAAAATTCAATCCATTATATTTACCTGACAGCTAAACCTAACCAATCACACAGCTGCCAACGACTCAGGATATTGAGCCAGAGAATTTGCTAATCAAAATCTGACACCTGCATAGAGGTATTGAGCCACAAATCTAGCTGACTTTATGTAAAATTCCATTTTATTGGGCCCATGGTGCCGATTGTACAAATGGGCCCCTTAATTACATGAGATAGTCCATAAATGCTCTCTCTCTTTATATATATATTTAAATCAGGCCCAGTTACTACCTTAGCTCAAATTCATTTCGTTCTAAAATTCTAGGTTGGGATTTATTACAATTACAAACACCTTCTCGGTTACCTTTTCTGGTGATCATGTTGAGTTTGGATGCTTCATTGGATCATATCGTGTACCGATTCTTTACAAGAAAAAAAAAAAGTATCAAAACTACCAAAGAGATAATTTCATTTTCTTCCAAGCAATAATACCTTATGTTGCTCATTGCAAAGTTCTCTTTTTTGCAAACAATTAAAGGAGCTTTGAATTCAATTATTTTAATTGAAGACCTCTCTTTTAAAAGCAGTAGAATCCATACTTTGCATCGTGTAGTTTTCATATTATAATTTAGAATATGACATTCAATTGCTTTTCGAGTTTTGGAAAATACCAATTTGGTACACGGTTTTTATATAAAATTATCAAATTTGTGTACGATGTGCAGTGTAGGATGACCTTTTCTATAGTAGTGACAGCCTATATTGTTGACTGTTCATTGGAAAATAATTTTTTTGGAAGTGACAATGTAAACTTTTCTAAATTTTACTTTTAATTATATAAGTTGATTTATGTACTATGATTCTATGAATGCTCACTTTGTTTATTTTTACTTTTATGTTATGCATACTCAACTGAAAGAGAAAGAATATGCTTCAGTATATTTTTGCTACTGCCTCGATGATTTTATGATACTTTTATTGTTTTTTCCTGTAAATTTAAGCACTTTAAGAATTATATGTACGTCATTTTTTCAAAAAAAAAATTTGTTCTATATAGTTGAAATTTAACGCATGCTCTTTTGGATCGGAATTTAATACGATACTTTTAAATGTCAAATTTCGTTTTTTTCTAAAGAGTGTTTAGAAAATATTGTGGCGATGTCATTTCTAGTGAATTCTAATCTTAGCTTCAATTTTGTTTTAATTGATTCCGATATATATTTTATAAGCATTGTTATAAAACTATATTACTAATTAATGTCCATGTTAAATTAAATTGGCAATTTTCATTGGTAGAAAAAAAATATTTTTGTTTCGGATTGGGGTCCTCAATGAAAAATAAAATTAATCTATCAAGTTCAATTAAAAGACGTCATCAGTAAAAATCTAAATCCAACCAAAATATTTCATCCGTTGCTGTGCATGAGTAATAATCATGTCGAAGAATCAGATAGATAATTATAAGTGGTAAACCAACTTAGCCGAAATTTTTTATTAATATCTAATATTAAAATAAAATTAATAGAAATGCTACGATTTTTGAAGAATTATAAAATTACTCAGGTCAAGTTTCTTGACGGTTGGATTTTTTTTCTGCACCACCGAAAAAATCGACGGTCGAATAACATTTTTTTTTATTCTTAGGTTTCTGTTAGAAACCCTTCTTTGGATTTATGGTTTGTTTTATTTAATTATAAATTGTTATAATCTTTTTAATTTTCCTATTAAAATATTAGAAATATTTTTATATTTCTTTGAAAATAGATAGAATACTATATAATTTTTGAGATTCAAACCTAAATAGTTCGCAAACAATATTTTTCATACGAATTATATTCAGTTTGAGTTTGAGTTTGAATAAGATTCGAGCCGAACTAGTTTGATTTGTTTCAGAACGAACTTCAATCAAAGTCAACCGAATCACGATCTATTTTTTTAAAGTGATTTTAAAAAAATACTAAAATATTAAAAATATAAAACTTCAAATATTATCATTTTGCTTCCGATAATCAAAGCTTCTGACAAACTTAATAAGGTGAAACTATACAATGAACTAATTAAATTAAAAATTTCTTGTAATTAACATTTTTAAAATTTATATCACGGTGAAGTAAAAAAAACATTACGTCTTGTAATTCAAATTTCAAATATTTGAAATTACTAATATTTGATAAGACATATTAAATTATACTATAATGAGAACAAATATCGCTTCTGCATGCTTAATGCGAGTTTATGTTGTTCTCATTATTCTAGTTTTGAAAAATAAAAACCATCTTTTTATTGTCGTGCTGTTTTCATCTTTCAAGTGGAATTTTTTTTGCTCTACTATGAAAAGGAGTCTCCTTAAAACCATAATAAAAATACCAAGATCCATTATTTTTTTTTAAAGTATTTATGATCCTTTGGACACAAAATACACCTCTATATATTTTGTCTTATTTCCCGTAATTTGAGACTATTTTGAAAAAGCATTATTATGGCCTCCCCATTTTTACTTTTCTTATTTGATATTGGACAGAAAGAAGAAAACATCCATATATGTATGATTGATTAATTTATGAATGATGTTCACTTTAACTCGTAAAAGAAAAAAATATTGATGCTGTAACTTATGAATTTTTTCTTAAAAAAAATAAAAACAGGGAGTATTTAATGATACAACCAAAGAGTCACAACAAGGAAGAAAAAACCAACTATAAAGTTACAAAAATGAAGTAAATGATGACAACAACCCAACCCAATCCAAATCCATGCAAAATATAAGATTACAATTACAATTACAATTCAATATGAAAATACAAACACAGAGAAAATTAAACCTAGCAATCACGGGAAAAAAAAAATGAAAAGTTGAGCAATCCAGGAACAACAAATTGAAAAGGGAACTTACAATCGATGAGACTCGAAATCGAACCGTCGGTTTTTTCGCACAAATTAATTTTACTTTATTCTTTCTTGTAATCTCATTTTATTGTTAGTCGTCAATCGTTTCACCAATTCCTACACAATACAATCCATGCAGTAATTAATAGTAGATCAATTACAACGAAAAGAATAAAAAAAGCTGACAATCGAAATTAAAGCCTGGAACCACGCAAAGTATATGAATAGCAAATAAAGACGAATAAACTGTAAAGAAATTTTACAACAAAAAAAGAGCATGAGATGTCACCTTTCTATACGCACAGATGGGACATGCTCAATTTTGTATCGATCTTTATCTCCTTGCATAGATTCGCTTAGCTCACTTGACTTGAGGGCAAAATTACTAGTAGCTCTTGAAGAGTCCGCACATTTTGTAGCTCCGGAAGTGCGTGCAGCTTCTCACAATAACGAATTATGAGGTGACGAAGGACGGGCATAGCTCCCTCTTTTATGTCCCAATGACATAGATTCTCCAGATTCGAAAGCTTCAGTTTTTCGAGGTTAGGAAACCTATCAGCTCAGTTCCCACATATGAGTTATAATCTAAATGAAGTATCCTGAGGCTCTGCAGCCTCTCCAATATGGTCATTGGATCTTCCTTAAGCATAGAACCCCAGAGGGTCAATTTGGTGAGGTTTGTTGGGAACATCTCAACACTTGGAACACATATAATATTTCTTCCCCACTCTCCCCAGAGATATAATCTTTGTATCTTCCCATGACAAGGTAAGCCTGTTGTACCACCAAATGGTAGCAACCCATCTGGCACTAAAATACGGAGGTAGACCAACTGTTCTGTCCTTCTCAGCACACCCTTGAGGTTTTGCCACTCTTTTATAGCCCTTTCATCATCTAGATCAACATTAATAAAGCAAATATCTAACGTACGCAGGTTGATACAACATCCTAATTCAACAACTAATTCTATCTGCATCCTCACATATTTAATTGTTTGTAGATTTGTATGCTGATCCCATTTCAATGGTAAATGGAAATTCCAGGAACCATATACATGTCTTAGAGTTGGGATTACGACATCACACAAATCTATTGTTTCAATAGTGCCTTCGTCAGAAACTACATTTGACCCCCTTAAGTCAATGGTTTCTAGATTGGGGAAGGAAAACTTCTTAAACATATCTTGGGGAATATGACAGTCTCTTAAACCAAAATACCTCAAGTGTATCATCAAGCCCTTCGGCCACTGTGGCTGAGTGATTTCGCTCATATCTACACTCTGCAAGGTTAACACTCTAAGTAGACGAAAACCACTATAATTTAGTTTGCTAAAGCCACAATCATTTGATGAAAGTTGTAGTGCCGCACGGCGCGGCTTTCTAGCAGACAACTGGTTAACATCTTCGCCTTCTTTTGAGAATACGGTGAGGAAGTTCTCCTCTTTGGCTTTGGTGATAGCCAAATCCCGTAGAAGATCGTGTATATTGCAGTACTTACAGTAGCCGTTCCAAGATTTTTTAGTAACTTGAATCAAGCACCTACAACAATATTTTTCACACAAATTGACATTTGAGAAGAAGGGAAATATTTCTTTAAGTCAAATTAATTAAAATGAAAAATGGATAGATCTTAGGCGGTGTGGAGGGGTGCGGATATGTGGGCAATCTGGACCATTGCACGAATCTCAAAGCACAATATTCTTAATAAGCATTAAAAAAAGAGTTGATTTGGCTTTATAATATTAACTGAAAGGAGACATGACAGCATAATCGCACATGCAATGCCTCTCAGACATATTAGTTTCAAATCTGGCCAAATAGTGCCAAATATGGTTACGGATATTGTCTACGGAACCAGTAGTTTTGGATTTTTTTTTTCTTTTTAAAATGCTGATTATTTATTTGGTTTATTTATTTTTTTAAAAGATGGTTAAACAAAATTCGGTTGAACGAGATGGATCATCTTTTTCTGATTTATCAAGTGCATGTACAACTTGCAACAACTTTAGTAAAGCGTGAGGCTTTTGTCAGTAAATATGTTTAAAGATGTTTAAGTAAAACGTTGTTCAAAGTTTGGATTTACTGGGTCCACTCCTTTTGTCAGCAGTAAAATAGTAATAGTAAAAAAAATATGTAAATGTCCAATAAATATGAAAATTATCTAGAAAGTTGGAAATAAATTAGATTAGTTTCATTTTCTTATAAATATTTTGTAGTATTTTTGTGTTTTGATAGAAAATTTTGAAAAAAAAATATAAAAAATATAAAAATTAGACATGTTGTATACTGTACCGTATCCGTGAAAGTATCTGTGCCATGCCTAGATTTGTCATACTTAACAGTGCTGATTTCAAGAAAATCCGGACACAACACAGTTAAAGAAACGATATGGACACGTGACGTACAAAAAATATGGAAAATATATCCAGAAAGTCGGAAATAAATTTGATTAGTTTCATTTTGTTTATAAATATTTTGTAGTATTTTAGTGTTTTGAAACAAAATTTTGAAAAAATATCTAAAAAATATAAAAATTAGACGTGCCTTGTACTGTATCGTACTCGTGACATACCTGTGCCGTACCCATGCCTAGATGTATCGTACTTAACAGTGCCGATTTCAAGAAAATCTAGAAACAACACTATTAAAGTAACAATACAGACACGTCTTAACATGGAACGTCTAACAAGACGTTCCGTGTCCTTAGCTGTGCTTTTGCAATACACTAATTATCAGTTTACCAAGTTGACACTCAAAAGAACCTCAGAGAAAACCAAATAATTACAACCCTGGACAAACCAAAAAGACAATGCTACCCAACCCATCCGTTAAAAAGGATAATTTTGTTATTTATTGAAAATATTATAAAATAAGAGAGAAAGATAAAGAGTTCCTCATATTTTTTATGCATAGAAGGATGAATTTTACTGATTAAAAAATTCAGATTGATAAAAATTTCACCGATCCAAAGTTTTTTTATTTTTTTTCCGCTTCTATCTTTGGTTTGAGTTACAAACAAGAAGAATAAATAGGATTTATATTTTTGGAAATTATTATTAAATAATATAGGAAAATTGATGTAGTATCTTAGAATTTGGATATACTAGAAGAATCGGAACCAATGATCCAGATTCAAAGTTTGGACTGGAATTAATGACTTGGATCCAAACATTTTTTTTTCCAGCAACCAACCAAGCAACAATATGTTGAAAATATAGGCTAGAAAATATTTGAATCCGGACCATTGATTCCGGTCCAAACTTTGGATCGGATCATTAGTCTCGGTCCTTCTTGTACATCTTAATTCTAAGGTACTCCATATATCTTCATATATTATTTAATAATAATATCTAAAAATAAAAAAAATCTTCAATCTTCTCATTCAAACCAACCGCAGAGGAGAAAGTAGAAAAAAAAACTGGATCGGTGGAATTTTTGTTTGGATCGGTAAATATTCCACCGATCCTTTTATGCATAAAAAAACAGAGGCACACTTTCTCTCTCTCTCTCTCTCTCTTAATTTGTAATATCTTCTATAAATAAAAATTCTCATTCAAAAGAGGACTATCACATGCCTGTTTTGAAGTAAATGGTAAAAAATCCGGGTTGGCCTTTACGGCTCAGCACAGAATATTATTGCTTGAAACTTCATGCTTATTTTCTCTCTTTGATAGAGGTTATTACAAGTTTCCAAATTTACAACTCAATAAAAATATATTTTTAATTTTCAGTTAGTTTTATTATCCAAACATGTTTCTCTTCGCTTCAAAATTTCTCTCTACGTACTTAATTATGTACGGAACTTTTTTTAATGACGTTTTTGTAGGCACATATAATTGAATTTTTATGCTTGACAGTCTGACAATATAGTACAATCCTAGCAAAAATAATATTTTTGACTATGTTGAATAGGATAAAGTAATAAATTGAGAAAAGTATAATTTGCAATAAGAAAAAGTTACAATATTATCTTTTATTTCAAATAAAAAAGTTTAATATTGTCTTTTTTAAAATTATATTTACGGGAGACCAAAGGAAGTTAGTTTATTTCTACAATATTTTATGTTAGTTAGAATTAGTATATAAATAAAAAAAAATTGAACAAAAGTTTTCTCTGCTATCTAATTATTTTGATATTTAAAAATAAGTTCACATTTAGCTATTTGATGATGAAATTTACTCACTCAAGTCAATGAAGCAGTGAATGCAAATGAATACTTTAAATGATCATTCTGAATAATGTTATTACTATGCTTCCTTGAGATAAATTTTCTAATTTTAAAGATTTCTGTTCTATTATTAGAATAGCAATAAAGTGTCCACTAGAAACTCTGTTCGAGATTGTATTGTAAAATAAAATTTCTGAAGTAATGACTTTTGTTTTTTATCGTTTGGTTTTCAATTTATTTTTTATTTTGCTAACTTTTATGTTAATTTTTCAATTAAAAAGAATATCTAAAAAAATATGAATTTTAAATTAATTCACAACTCATTATTTACGGTGGGTGATATTTAGGCTTGCTTTACCAATTTATTATTTAAATAGGGTTTTAAGCAATATTAAACAAATTTGACAAGTGAAGATGCTCATTATTCTTCTTTATTAGCTTCCTTTTTCAAGCAAGCACAGTACGATGAAAATAAAAAAAATCTCTTGCTTCACCGTTGCACGCAATATAAAAAATACGTTGTTAAAACAAGTACATGTGATTTACAGTGAACTAGCTAAAACTGATTTGTGATTAGACACCAAACTGTCTTTTAGTCTACTAACAAAAGACAATGCCAAGTGGAAAGTAGCAGATTAGAAATCCTATATTGAAATTTGGAAGATAAAAAGCTGTCGACATACCAGTTACCACCAAAGCTTGAAAAATAATTTATAGACGATGAATTAACACTACTAGAATTCCAACTTTTTCCAAGGGTAGCATACCCTATTTCCAAGGGGAGGAAGGACTCTTGGAAATAAAATCGGGTTTGCTGACACATTTACCTATTTCCAACGGTAGTCCCATGCACTAGTGGAAAAATGACTTTCAGTATCGGTTATTAAGACATATCAGTGTCGGACATCGGGGCGACACTGATACAGGCAACACAAATACCGAGACTAATCAATGTCGGTTTGTCAACCGATACAGAAAGTACTTTTTGTGTCGGTTATTAATAGAAACCGATACTATGTTTGGGTTTTTGTGTCGGTTCAACCTAAACAGCCGATACTATTTTGAGTTTTTGTGTCGGTTCAACCTAAACAACCGATACTATTTTTGAGTTTTGTATCGGTTATTACAAGGAACCGACACTGTATTTTTTTTTTTTTTTTTTTTTTGTTGTGCTTGCTGTATCGCTGATTCTGGCAATTGATTAGATTTCATACATTAAAAGTGGGATTATGAATATCGCCTGCAAAGACAGTGTTAAGTCCTCCAATAAAAGTGCAAAACAAACAGTCACAGAACAATTACTTTTATGCCCAAATTTCAAACAATTATTTTGTACCAGTAAACTTTAATCGTGCAAAGTCAAAACAGTAAATGATGCACGAAAAGACCCAAAAAACTCTGAAATTGTAAAGAAAATTCGAAAACTCTATATCCGACGGTCGGATCGGGTTGGAAAGTAAGTTAGCTTGGATTTCGGGTTGTGGAGCTCATGTCAAAATTTCAGCCCGATCCGACGGACGGATCGAAAGTTACGCCCCTTTTCGTGAAGCATGCGCAGGACCACATTGCATCAAAGATCTTCATTCTCGGTCGCCATGGACGGGGGGTATGGGGGAAGAGCTGGACGAGGGGGGCCTCTTCATTCTCGGTCGCCATGGACGAGGGGTATGGGGGAAGAAAAGCTTTGAAAATGAAATAGATTTGAATTGGGGTTTAAAAAAGGAGAGGTCTTGGTTTGAATCGATGGGGAAGGAGATGAGAGATAGTGGATGGACGGACAAGATGTTTTTTGGCAGTGGACATCGAACGGTGTACAATCTTTTCTGAGAATGTCACACGGATTGTTGACGTGCCGCGCACAATCTGTGTCGGTTAATTACAAATAACCGATACGGAAGTCTAATTTTGAAATATTATTTTTTCTGTGTACAAAGAACCGACACAAATAATATACTTTTTGTATCGGTTCCTTCATAATGAACCGACACAGAAGTATTAGTATCGGTTCTCCATTAATAACCGATACTAAAATGGAACATTTAGTATCGGTTCTCTATAGGAAACCGACACTAATACTTCTGTGTCGGTTTAGGGTTAAGGAACCGATACTAAATTGTAATTTTTGTATCGCCCATTTATGAGAACCGATACTAAATGGTTTTTGTATCGTTTTTTTTAATTAACCGATACTAAATGGTTTTTGTATCACTTCATTCAAAGAACCGATACTATTAGGGCGACACTGAAAGTCATTTTTCCACTAGTGATGGAAATAGCAGCGCATGGAAATGCTCGACGTCTGCCCTTGGAAATGCTTCTTATCCGCCGTTGGAAATAGTTTTGCATACCGAATACTATATTTTATTGAGATCCCATGAAAATAGCTAACCCCCAGCGCATGGAAATAATATGGAAAAAGTGAGACATTATTTCCATGAGACTACCGTTGGAAATGTTGTGCTAGGTATGTTTATATTTTTTTATTGTGAGGTTCATGAAAATTGTGGAGCACATTGCCTTTGGAAATGTTTTGGTATATCTGTTTATATTATTTTATATAGAGGCTCATGGAAATACTGGAACAAAATGCCCTTGAAAATGTTTTATTAAAAAAAAATACATATTTATATCAAAACCAACAAAGTTTAATGATTTTTTTGAAAACAAATGGATTAAAATATATTCGACATATACACTAACTTCTTAAAAGAAAATGAAGATAATACTGTTTTTTTTAATATACATTTCCACTGTAAAAAAATAATAATATAAGAGACAAATTGTGTTTAACGGTTATTTTTTTCAATAAACATTTCTAATCTAATACCTTAATTGTTGTTTAATAATTATCAAATATTTATTTTTATTTTTAACTAATACTAAGCTAATCACAATTGAAATGTAAATAAACAACAACTTTTTCTCTAATTTTGACAATTTAATATATCATAAATTTTGAATTGAACATGATTTTATAGTCCCATTTAAATAGCACAATTGGGTGCGAAACAAGTTATTACAATTACAGTAGGTAAATAACAGTTAAAGATTACATTCCTTCTTAAATACCACAAATCACAAATATTGTTTGCACTTGTGTTGTCAACTTACTGAAATGCCTTGCATGTCCTCCTGCATAGTTTTTTAAACATATGAGTGTTAATAAATGAGAAAAATTAGCATAAAATCGAAGTCAGAAATAAAACTATACTTGAATTCAAGTATTTTTGCTAAGAGACTGCTCAAAAGCACATTAATAAAACAAATAGAAACATCCTTCTGAGCATCCCTTTAAACTTATTGGAATTTAGAATTGAGATCATGTTGAACTGTTTAGAAAAAAAAATAGTTAAAAAATTCAAAAAAATGTAGAATTTAGTCTTCAAGTTCATTTTTATATGGTAATCATGTTGAATGGTTCGGATCGACGGTTTAAAATTTGGAAATTAAGATATTGATTCATAGCACGGACCAATCTGCACTATGGATAGATGTACCATTGTCTCACTCATTATATATTATGAAAGTTTTAACTTTGGAATGGATAGATGTACCTTTGATGCTTGTTGGAATAAGAAACTGGTTTGCTCCATTCCACTAATCTACAAACAACATGAACATGTAAATAAAAAGAAGAGTTCACCTACGCATGAAATTATGAGTTTACAAAACTGACAGGGCAATGACATGTATAAGTGAACTTGACTTCACTTTTAGGAGCCTATTATCATGAAATAAAAAATAAAAATGAATAATTGCATAGGCACTGACAGTGAATTGGAGCTCACATACCTCTTTGATTTTCTCTTTTCTTGGTCCCCTTTTATTCCTTTTATTTTGTGTAGTTAAAGCATTTTAATAAATCCAAAAATTTGTGACTATGAGTGTTCATGATTTAAGCACTGCACAAAGCATGTAAACCAGTCTCATAATACCACATCAGTTGCCTTATTCACATATGACTAAAGAGGAAATAGTGGTACCTCTACTGGTACAGTAAGTGACCCACAAACAACATGAACAAAACATCAAATTATACCTACAAGTAAAGAATAACTCAATGGATATGTTTGCAATTGATTTTCTGTTTATTGAGATTTTTAAGTATTTTTAATCACCATCAAATTAGACCTGGAAATTACATTTCCTTTTGAAAAGCATTTTTTATATTCTGGAAATTACTAATTAGACCTTGCAATTAGCAGTATTATTGTAAATAAGAGACATTGCAATTTAGCAGTATTGACTAATTAATGATCATACCAGGTAGTGGTAGGATCGCAGAAGTCTGTCGGCAACAGACTTAATAATTAGCCATTGATGCATCCATTTCCAATTAAGGAACAAAAATAATAGAAAACAAGAAAGAGTAAAACTTGAATAAATGATCGATTCAAGTATTGTATAATAGTACCCAACTAGCATCAAGTTGGAACAAAAATTGATTATAATATTCTTATACCATTCATACAAATCATACCAAGTAATTAATGAGACAGCCTCAAGACCAACGGAAGTAGCAAATGGGATTTCTATGACTAGCATATCTTTCTTCAAAGCAATTGAGTTCAATTGCAAGAATGCAAGATGATTGTAAGTTCACATGTATGATTGAATGTATCATCAGTTCTAATACTACTAGAGCTTTTAACGGATAAATGACACCAATTGTCTAAAACCAGACACT
Source organism: Carex arenaria (assembly GCA_964058825.1). Classification (NCBI taxonomy): domain Eukaryota; kingdom Viridiplantae; phylum Streptophyta; class Magnoliopsida; order Poales; family Cyperaceae; genus Carex; species Carex arenaria. The sequence goes on from CAXKVW010000146.1 coordinate 694,516, forward strand.
GATCAGACATGACTTTTCCCACTTCAACAACAAAACCAAAGGCATAGCCACTGTACTGTGAAATAGACAAATGAGTTGCATTCTTATCAAGATATCAATTTGTAGAAACAGTAAAACCTTGATGAGCCCGAGTTCTATAATTAATGAAGCCCATAATCATGGGAACTGCAGTGAAGACACCAATTTGTACGAGGAATTGTGCATTGAGAGTGGCATCAAGGGACACGTTGCCATTCAACTGAGATGCTTTCCAAGACATAGAAATCCCCGAATCCAGACCAGAAAGTGCCTGAAATTTAATTCCAAATTCAATCAAGTTTAAACCATCAAATACAAGGAATAAGTATAAAAAGAAAAACTTTGACTTGAGCATTTTATCAAACACCTTGAAAGCGTTCATTATTAATGTATACAAATCATATACATTTACCTTTGTAAACTCACCAGTTAGAAGTCATCAGATTACAGGGCTAATGGTACTATAATAAACTATAGTCAACATATCATATCCGCTTCCATTAAAATATAAAATTCTACTATTTAGGGAATTAGCTAGAAATTAGGATCTCACCTGGAAAGCCGCTGAGTTGGCCTCCCTTTTCTTTTATTTTCATGGTGGAGATGGGGCTTCGATCGTGTTTCCTTATAGAGTTGAGAGATCGGAGAGATGGAGAGGGAGAGGCGATCTGTGAGGAAGAGGGAGAGAGGCAAAAGTGGTGGGTGTGTTTTAGTGAGGAATAGAGAGAGTGGGAGATGAAAAAAAAAAGTTTCTAAGCGGGATAACTCGCAACTCAATGAAATTTTGGGAGGGAATGAAAAATTTAGGAGGGAAGTGAAAAATCATGAAAATGGAAAAATAATTGGAAGCAATGAATAAGGGAGAAGGGAAAAAAATGTTCCGAGTCCAGAGAGGCTGGGATCAGGATAAGGTTCTTTGTTTTTTTGGGAGACTTACCCACTAATTCAAATGCTCTAAGGTAATATAATATTTGTGTTTAGATCGAGACTGTCTGATCATCATTTTGCAAGAATATTAAAGGAGTCAGTGCATCACCTAGAGTCCGATCTAAACATAAATATTATGTTACCTTAGAGAATAGAGACTCCCTACCCATCACCTCTTAAATGAAGACATCAATACCATTCATTATTTATCCGACGGTTTGAAGCTTCATATTTGCTAATTATGTAATGCATGTGCAGTAAATAATATGAAAAAATTTCAAATTTTTTTTTAAAAATTATTTACATCTTCTATGGTCAAATAATACTTATAATTGTCAATTTTATAAACATTCATCATTATTTACCTCTTCAAATTTAGCAAATATTTGCTAACCGTTCATTTTCACATGAGCAATTGATGGTCGATCTGTAATGAAGTAATTCCAAATTTGTTTAGAAATGATCAAGATAAAATATTAAACATAATCAAACTAAAAATGCGGAAGTTTTATTGTGTTTGAGCTTCGATCTAACATGTAGTGTTTATAGCCATTCGATGTTTCAATATTTCGTCAACTTGATGGATAAGTAAATAAAAATAAAATTTCATCAAACTTTGTTATGATAAAATAAATTCAGTGCTATTTCATTTCAACGGTTCCGATCGACCAATAGACGATACATTCCCGTGCATCTTCATTACCTCACAAAGCAAGAGTTTATGTTTAATGAAACATGAACTCTTGCTTTGTGAGCTAATGAAGACGCACCGAAATGCATCATCTGTTGGTTGATCGGAACCGTTGATTATGTTCAATGTTATCCCTTGATCATTTCATAATAAATTTGGAATTATTTCATTTCAGATCGACCGTTGATCGCTCATTGAAAATAAATGGTCAACAAATATTGGCACATATTGAATGGGGCAAATAATAATGAAATTCTATAACATAAGTATAATTTGACCATAAAAACCGTAAAATGTTTTAAAATATAATTTTTAGAAATTTTTTTTTTTACATAATGCAATAATTTGTATTCTTAAATAAACTAAACTATAATAAATTGCTTTTGAGCTAACAAGTTGAATTAATTTCACTTTTCCTCTCAATTTTTCCTCGCTGAGCTGTTTCAGGTGATTTTATTTGCAGAACAATTTTGATTTTATACGACACATAGACTATATAATTTAAAGAGTGGCCAATATATTTAACACACTACATGAAGCTAAAACTACTCTCTTAAAATTTGTACTTGGACAAAATTTTGTTCTCCCATCGCATGCGGAGAACATTTCAAGTGTGTATCCTCTGAGATATCTCAACTTCTGCATGAACGACGTGTCCGATGCCTATTCGGGGATAGCGCAAGGGCTGTATTATTTGTGATTCAAAATTCGTGCAGAATGTAATTTAATGGTTGAGATTTCCATAAAGTCATGCAAAGTTTGAGATATCTCAGGGGATGCGAATTCGAGCATTTCTCCCTCTTTTCAACATTTCTACTCACTTTCGATGTTCCCTCCTAATTTTTCCAATTCCCGCTCTCACCAAACTCTCCCCGTCTAATCCCACCAAAACCTAATCCCCTAAAGCGGCGACGATGACTCCTCTTCCCAAGCGCTGGAGAGTACCCAAGATCGGTATCTCCCTCAAGCCGTTCGTCACTATCGCTTCCTCTTCCCAACTCTTCCATTTTTTTCTAGGGTTTTTCGTATCCGCTCCAGTTCCAGTCAAATGTTGTCAACCGCTCTCCAGGCAAAGCTCAGCGATCTGGTGAAACTACATATTTTGTCATGGTGACTCTTATTCTCTTTCTTGTTGTTGATTTTTTTTGTCTATTTTAAAGGAGACAGCTTCTCTTCTGTGCTTCGTAGCTAACAATATGAGGTTTTCAATTTGGGGCAAAACTTGCAATAGTTCGTTTTAAGATGAATACTTCAATCAACTTACAAGTTTTAACCTGATCAATTTGCATCCTATATCACGTAGGTTTTACATTTTAATAGGCATCTTATGGAATTATCAGGTCACAATCTGGTGTTGTCTAAAACTTAGTGATAGCTATAGTAGGCATGAAGAATGATAAGTGTATTTGTTCGAGTTTGCCTTGGTTGATTTTGGTTTCAAAATGGTCACAGATGAGGTATGTAGTTCGGAGTACTAGAGTTAAAACAAAAGGAATTGCCTTAGCTGGTTTGTTTGAATTTATCTTAGTTGAAGAAAATAATTTATCTTAGTTGAGGCATATGATGCAGCCAGTGTGGGAACTTGACTCGAGTAGAAGAATTGGTGTGAGAAATGGAACAAGATGGTATAGATGCACAATTGGATCCCATGATGCATGGCTATGCATATTGTCAGAATGAGGATAAATGCTTGATTGTCTTTGAAAGACCTAAGGTATATGTTTCTGTCTTCAGTTTACAATGCTATAGATGATTCTTCTGAATAATTTCAAATAAAGGAAGTAAAATGATTGTTTCTATTTTGTAGGAATCTGGGTTCATGCCATCAATAATCAGTTACGGTTGTCTTATCAACTGTCATGTGAATGTACTTATTTACTTTCTAACAAATCATTTCTCAAAACTGTCATATGGTGATTTATAACACTCATAAGATGATATTAATTAGGCTCATGCTCTTTAGCACACTCATCAGATGACAGTAGGCTCACTTTCTTTAGAAATCGTCTCATCTAAAAAAAATTCAATGCCTTACCAACTTCAATTTAATTTCTTTGACTAACTCTGTAAAATTCATTCAAAGTTTCATTGTTCTTGCGTGACCTATGAATATAAGTGCTATTTGTTACAATTTTAAGTTCACATTTTTTCTCAAATCATCTCATGTAGAAAAACCAATGCCTTTTCACTTTCACCTTTCTTGCACTGCTAATCAATACAAGTATATCTTTCTCTATCTATTTTGTTGTATTATACTTAGTATCTCTAGTGCTTAACCAAAATTGTACCCTTTTCATAATTTCACCAAAATTGTACCAAAAAAGCTCAAAAAGACATTTGCTGGTAAATAAGCCAGTGTAAGCTGATCTGAGACCCAAACTGAAAATTTAATATCACAGCTAGATAAAGCATTAAAAAACACACAAGTTAGAGTTTGATTTTCCATTTTTAGCATTTTTCTACCATTTATTAGCTATTTTTTAATCTCACACCTGAAAACTGTAAAATACTGTTTTTTTCTGCACATTTTCCAGAAATGTCCCTATATTGTACATATTGTTTGATACAGAAACAAAAATCCAAAAATTATGAAAATTTGCAGGTAAATAGGTTAGTCTTCTCTCTTTAAATTCATATAAAGTACAAAAAATTCTGTGTATTAGTTTGCCCAGAAATGGAATTCGAAGTTGGTAGAAAATTCATGTTTATTGACTTTGTTCCAACTTATGTCATTTGAAAATCATGACAGCTTCAGTTAATTTACATATTAATTTTTTAATACCCCTGTAAAGTCAATGCATATATTAATATTTGTCTTTTTGTTAAATATGTTTCAGTTAATGTAAACAAAGTGACAAACTATTGCAGAGGTGGCTATTTGTAGGTTTGTTTTGTTTTTCTTTTTATTACTTTTTAATATTTATTGTATATAATGTATTTTGTGGCATATTTATAGTACAATTAAATCATATAAACATGTATATGGTTTACATGGTATTACTTGTCTGGTTACAAGATAAACGAAATTAGTAACTAATTTAACTCATCCAAAGAAACAATTAATAGTTTCTTCATTTTACTTCAGTGAGAAAAAAGTTGTTGTTAGCCAAGATCAGAATACTCTGACGGATGAACAAAGGGCTCTAGAAGGCAATGCAAGTGCATCAGAACCATAAAATTTCACGGGTATCTTAGACTCATTATCCATAAAATGGTACATTCATTTGTGTTGTGTGTATTTGCACTTTTTTGTGATACATTCACATGTATCTCTGTATTCCTTGTTGTTAATACAATTATAACATAAAATGCCAAGGATGTAACATGCTATCTCTATAAATATAACATGCTGTGCATTGTTAAATTTAGGCTCAACCAAACAATTCTGGAACTGAGCAAGGTGTAACTGGAAATTTGCCTACTTTTCAGGTAAAATTTGTGATTCCAATACTTAAATTGCAAAAAAAAATTATTTTGAGGGTGTACATGCAAAAACACTCATAAATATAACATGCTATATATCTCTATATATGTGGTGTACATAGAGTCTCCCTTTTCCTATTCAACTAAATCAGGGAGGGTCTTTTCAAGTACACTTGAATCAAGCTCCACTTGGAAATGATGTAATATTGCAAAGGGTGATTAATGGTGGGGCAATCTATCTTCAAACTAAACCATGCCTTCTGGTGTCAGAAAATGCAATTTTTGGTGAATTTACAAGCCTTAACATATCAGCAAACTAGGTGAATGAGTTTAGGATATATTTTTTGTAACTTTTTATGTATATTTTTCTTAAATCATATCATAGTGGATATATTTTGGGTATATTAGCAGTGTGCAAGTACACATTGTTGTGTTGTAAAGGGTTTTTCAACTTTTTTTGATACAATGTGTTAATTATGATGTGTTAAAGATTTATGTTTATTACATGCTTTGCAAGATGGTATATTAATGTGTTTACTATCTATTTGTAAGATGCGTTATCATTTAGAATGAGAATTTGGGATTGTAAAGTACTGGGTTGGTACCGGGAGGATTGTCGAATGAAAGTATTCTGGTACCAAAAAAAGGAGGGAAGTATTTCCAGGGGTATATCCATGGAAGAATTGCACACCACCATTCAAATAATAGCGCCACTTTCTGACAGGTGGGGCCCACTTTCACTGGCCTGGGGTGGGGCCCACGTAAATTGCCCTTGGAAATACTAAGGTGGGTCCGAGGGGCCTTCCCTTGGAAATACTCTGGTGGGTCCCCCACTGGATACCCTTCGAAATACTGAAGTGGGTCCCATGATGCTCCCCTTGGAAATAATTCAGCCAGTGTCAAGTCTCAAAGTATTTCCATGCACCCTTTTTCCAAGAGCAGTCTCATGGAAAAAGCCAGAAATGAGCATTTCCAACGGTGCTCTTGGAAATACTGACTATTTCCAAGGAAGGTATTAGCGACGGTAGCATTTCCAAGCGTAGCGCATGGAAATGACGATTTTTGGGCTTTTTCCATGAGTAAGCCCTTGGAAATAGCCATTTTCTGATTCATGGAAAAAGTTAGAATTCTAGTAGTATAAGGTTATTCGTTTTATAACTTACTGTAATATATCTTCTAAAGATTTTATATATATTGTACTCTTCAAATTATATTGTAAATGAAGAAGACAAGATCAATCACATATGAGACTGAGGAAAAAAAAAAAACAGTAACTTCCGTTTTTTATTTATTGTATTATTGAAATTTTTCAAAAAAATCTTAGTAATTTTTTTTTAAAAAAAATATTGGTTTAAACAAAGGGAAGCTTAAGTGCCAGCCCCTGTCATTGATTCCTGCATACAGAACCTTACGCATGTTCATGACAATCATGCAACGTTATATCTAATAATTCTGTGAAACATTGACAAACAATAACAAAATATCTACTTTTTAATTTTTTCATAATAAATAATTTGTTGCCTAAAAGTTGTTATTAAGTTTCCGCAATTTCTGCAACAATTAACGATGATATATATATGCAAGTGACAAAAAATATATTGTTGTCTTTTTCTAAAGTAAAACTTATTTTTAATTCCTTTAGCGAGGAGCAGAATATTCTACATAATGAGCATACTAATTACTGTCTCGCCAAGTGGCACAAGGATGCAACAAATATATATATATAGAGATATAAAGAAGCATTTATTTGCATAATTACTAAATATGACTTCTCTTTCGAATTCGGACTCCTCCACAAATAGCCTTGGATATGACTAATTTGCAACTTAATTACGAGGTCAACTACAATAATTGTTACCATTTGGTGTTCCAAACACATTCGAAAATTGCCTTTGTATATTATTTATTTATACACACTCTTGCTAACATAATTTGTACTTGCAAGGGAAAAAAAATGAAAATGTTTAGTATGGAATTGTTTCTTGTTCAACATGGTATATTCTGCACACTACAAATTCTATAATATCTAGCCAAAAGGTAATAATATCTAACTATGTATTAAGAGATAATAACTAATTGCTTAATTAAGCTTTAATATAAGGAAAATGACGGACCGGATACCGAGGCAACAGGGCGATTCACGGGCGAATTCAAGGCGATTCAATGGCGTACACCAACAACACCACAGAGAGAGAGCACAAGACGACGGATGGCAGACCGTAAGGAGAAGGAGAAGTCGCATCCAACCAACAGCAAACAGGGATTCTAGGAGACACGTGAACTATACTCACTTCAACAGGGACAAATGCTTCAGATGTTTATCCAAGGGGCATGGGGTTGCACAGTGCAGGGAGCTAGTAAAATGCCATAAATGCAAAAAGAACGACCATTACTCTTACAACTGTGCTATAAAGACACAAGCTCCCACTGCCACTCCCACAACAAACAAGATCAAACCGACTTTCACAAAACCAAACATATCCTACGCACAGGTAGTCAAACCAAGAATGAATGACAATGATCTTGAACCGTTCATTAATGAAAGGCCTGAGGAGGTTGACGCCTACATGCCACCACATGAAGCACTCCGCCCGATAAACCAGTTTCTGTACAGGGCGGCATGGATAGGGCTCTAGATCGGAGAGTACTCACCGGCATTCACAGAAACAGTCAAACAAACACTGGCGAGAATCCATGGAGGGCTTCCTATATCTTACCGTATAGAAACGATAGGCACCAACAAGCTACTCCTCATTTGCGAAGATGAAGGAATTAGAGACATCGTAGTTCAGGAAGGGCCATAAGCTATACCAGCACTAGGGGCACAATTCTCCCTCTACGCTTGGATGCAGACAGATGGAATGCAATACCACCCACCAAGGTATGAGGCATGGGTTCGTCTCCTGGGGGTGCCGCTGTTCATGTGGAACAGCAAAGGAATCCACAGGCTGGCGATTAAACTGGGTACAGTCAAAGGGATACAACCTCATGGACTAGCGGCAAGACAAATGGAACACATAACCATTCAGATCACAACTAAGCACCCCAAGCACCTGCCACGGTACATCAAGGCGAAGGTGGGCGACTACGACAAGAGGATTAAGGTCAGGGTGCTATCATGGAGGATCGAAAACCAAGATGACTTCCCACCACCTCCACCGCCGGCAAGAAGGCAACAACAGAGAAGGGCACAGCAGCACAGGAGGAGGACTCCACCGCAACCACAACCGCAACAAGCACCCTCACCCAACATACATAGCTACTCAGGCTCCAGCAGTGCCTCTTCCAATGATCACCTATGGGCGGCAGATCAGGCTAGACCAATAAGGAGCCAGGTGACAGCCAACCGCAAACAAAAGGAAATATGGGTGCCAAAACCCAAAACAGTGCCGGTACAGCCGCTCAGGGAGCCGCTGCAAACTGGGAAGGACAAGGTCATACTAGCTAGGCACAACGTTTTACAGGAAAAAACAGGGTCGTTTGAGAGGGCTCAGGCGAACATCGCCAAGCTACTTCAGACCATGAGGCAGCCAGAAGCTCGCACAGAAACGCAGATAGCGCCGGTGAAGAAGACAGAACTACGCAGGGCAACACAGAAAGTCACAATTACAATGGGATCTACTGTTACAGTTCGCTTCGGATCGATTGTGGCAGCACGTATAGCCATGATGGAAGTACAACCTATACCGTGTTTGAACCCAGGAAACATTAAATGGAGCCTAACGGTTTTCAGCATAAAGGGTACAAATGACAGAGCAGTGGAGCGCATTCTCGAGGCAACGGTACACAGACAGATAGGGGTTATAGGGGGCACACAAGCGGCTGACAAGATGGATATCTACCATGACAGGAGGGGAACAAACGTTTGTCTCCTACAGGACAAACAACATAAGGAGGCAGAGGGCCCATCTGAGAAAATGATACTGGCCCAAATAGAGGAAGGCCCAGTGGTGCTCACAGATCCACTTACAGAGCAGGCCGTACCTGAGTTGGACCACATACAAGTGGAGATAGAGGGCATGCAGGCCGACACCTACGATGGGCCTCCACCTGGATATGAAATAGTGCCACCAGGGCCACGCAGGGAGAACAGATCACCACTCAGCCCGCTCAGAGAAAACAATTCGGGATCACCACAGCCTAGAAGAAGCCCACGCATTAAGACAAAAATGGAGGGGCCATACATACCAATACTGGATAGGGCGAAGAAGGTAATGGGATATGAAGTAACACAGCCAAGGAAGAAGAAGACTGTCAAGGCCAAGAGGCCGGACAAGCCGACTCAAGCATACATGGCCAATTCCGACCCACTGACGGAGATCCAGGCAGAGCTGATCGTCGCTGCGGCAGGGGTCGACATGATCGAGCCACTGCAGGATATGGTCAACAAGGAGCTGAGCAACTGGGAGGAGCCCGTCAATGAAGGGACGGACAAGGAGGACACAAACTATGATGAACACCAACTTTAATATTAAGTATTAGTAGTATTTTATGTTTTAATTATGTTTTATGCAAGTAATGGGCAGCAAAGTAGATTGTATTGCTGTCAGGACAAGATAGCTAGTGACAAAGGGGGATCCCACAGGTTTAGAATGGTGGGAGGATTTTGGCAACACCAAAGGGAGATGGGAATTGGTGTCAGTAGGGACACAGTTAATTGTAATGAAGATGATGAAGGATTACAACCGCTGTTGTACCATCTCTTCAAAGGCAAATTAATCCGAACTATATATTATTATTATGTGTTGTGTTCCACAGTTACAAATGAATTATAAGATCAAAATCAGAATTTTATCATGGAACGTAAGGGGATTGAACGAAAGAGAAAAGAGATTGGCGGTGAGGCAAACACAAAACGACCCGAAGAAGTCACAATGACCAGGGAACCTGATTACTGCCCATACCACCGCATCCTAGGACATGCCATAGAGGATTGCTGGGTTTTTAAAGATCTCCTTGAAGGAAAAATCAATGATATGACAATACCGCGCAATGTTAAAATGTATCTGGAGAAGGGACGAATGGTTCCCCAGAATGAGCGCAATGCAAAGAAAGATATCAAGCCGACCCCAAAGCACGGGTCACCCTCTCAATTTGAAGAAGGAAATATGGTATTCATGCTAAGCCACTCCAAATCACCTGACAACGGCGAGTTGATAGCCGAATGGAAAGGGCTATACATAATCGAACAAGCCTTGGGACGCGACGCATACAAACTTACAGATAGTGAAGGCACCAAATTTGTGCCCACTATTAAGGGCAAATATCTCCAGGCATATAAAGCACCCCGGGGGTATAAAACCAAAGCCGCTCCTATTATATACGGGGGTGATACCTCCGAAGATTCTATCAGAGAAAATGAAGAAGTATGCTACATGGTGTCTCCGGGTTCTATTAACTCCAAAGACACCCGTTCAAATGGCAATGACAATGATGAAGTCATTGGGAAAGCCCAATGCATGAAGTGTGGTATAAAGAAGGATACCTCCACTATGATCCAGTGTGACCAATGCCAGAAGCGCTCATGCACACGCTGCGTACTCGGGAGAAATGTAGCTCCCGGATGCGATAAGAGATTCCAAGAATGGATGTGTCTCGCCTGCAAAGATGCTAAGAAGAAGGCGCAGAAGAAAGGAAGAATCAGACATATAATTAATGAGAAATACGCCAAACTCAAGTTGATAGACAGCAGTTCCTCTGAAGAAAACGATAAGCCGACAGAGGTTCAATGTCCTATAACCGATTATGAAATAGATGCTGAAAGCTCCAATAGACAGAACAGAACCAGGTGCTGTACAATGTTTTCAAAGCCCTGTCAGTCGTCTAAAGGCTCAAATAAATGAATCCACTCCTCTATAACCAGGAGTGAGGAGATGAAATACACAATCATGATGGTGCGCTTATGCGAAAACTTCTACATAATGATGATGGGCCCAATCGCCGGCGAGTGAAATTTGTCGTGAGCGAAATGTGAGGTCCCCCAACTACACATAGATTCCATAAAGGCCTTACGCCACAAAATGGGCCTTGTTGGGTTGTGCCCTTAAACAACCAACACTGGCAGGTCCATCAGGCCAGTATGTAATACAGGATGGACAAGTTTTATTACTTTGTACTTTGAACAAAGTGGGCTTTGGTGTTGTGCCCTTTAAACAACTACCACCGGTTTTGTCTTTCTTCCCGGTTTATGATGAATAGAGAGACAAGGTTTCTTCATTGCCCTTTAAGCAATGGAAATGCCTAATGATGATATCTTAAATAAAATCAAAAGAATAAAGAAAGCAGTCTCTTTAGACTATTTTAAATCTGAAGGCATAAAACTCCCCCTTCTTTTAAACAAGTAAAATTGGCGATGCATTTCCCGCTAAGCCACTGCCTAAGGACTGACACCGCATAGGTTGTCCAGGAAGGCATTGAGAGGAGTGATGTATGATTCCACCCTACACATGTATGCACACACGCGCACGTGATATAAAATCCCACCTTATAGACAAGAGTGGAGAGTTGAGAGGCCCACATTGTAAAGCCTCACGCACAAAATGGGCTTTGTCAAGCTTGTGCCCTTTAAACAATTGTCACTGGTACGCTCGTCTAGCCAGTCATTTAAAAGATGAGCAAGCTTTACAATTTGTGCTGAACAAATTGAGGCCTTGATATTGTGCCTTATGCCGGATGAGCTACAAAACAATTATCACAGCCCTTAGAGGCATTGAGAGGAGTGACGTAAGATTCCACCCCATATATATACACATTGAAAAACATAGTCCCACCTCATTAATAAGAGTGGAGAGATGAGAGGCCCATACATAAAGCCTCACGCACAAAATGGGCTTTGTCAAGCTTGTGCCCTTTAAACAATTGTCACTGGTACGCTCGTCTAGCCAGTCATTTAAAAGACGAGCAAGCTTTACAATTTGTGCTGGACAAATTGAGGCTTTGATATTGTGCCTTATGCCGGATGAGCTATAAAATAATTATCCCAGCCCTCAGAGGCATTGAGAGGAGTGACGTAAGATTCCACCCTATATAAATACACATTGAAATAAAATCCCACCTTATAGACAAGAGTGGAGAGTTGAGAGGCCCACATTGTAAAGCCTCACGCACAAAATGGGCTTTGGTGTTGTGCTCTTTAAACAACTACCACCGGTTTTGTCTTTCTTCCCGGTTTATGATGAATAGAGAGACAAGGTTTCTTCATTGCCCTTTAAGCAATGGAGATGCCTAATGATGATATCTCAAATAAAATCAAAAGAATAATGAAAGCGGTCTTTTTAGACTATTTTAAATCTGAAGGCATAAAACCCCCCTTCTTTTAAATAAATAAAATTGGTGATGCATTTCCCGCTAAGCCACTGCCTAAGGACTGACACCGCATAGGTTGTCCAGGAAGGCATTGGGAGGAGTGATGTATGATTCCACCCTACACATGTATACACGCACGTGCACGTGATATAAAATCCTGCCTTATAGACAAGAGTGGAGAATTGAGAGGCCCACACATAAAGCCTCACGCACAAAATGGGCTTTGTCAAGCTTGTGCCCTTTAAACAATTGTCACTGGTACGCTTGTCTAGCCAGTCATTTTAAAAGACGAGCAAGCTTTACAATTTGTGCTGGACAAATTGAGGCTTTGATATTGTGCCTTATGCCGGATGAGCTATAAAATAATTATCCCAGCCCTCGGAGGCATTGAGAGGAGTGACGTAAGATTCCACCCCACATATATACACATTGAAATACATAGTCCCACCTCATAGACAAGGGTGGAGAGATGAGAGGCCCACACATAAAGCCTCACGCACAAAATGGGCTTTGTCAAGCTTGTGCCCTTTAAACAATTGTCACTGGTACGCTCGTCTAGCCAGTCATTTAAAAGACGAGCAAGCTTTATAATTTGTGCTGAACAAATTAAGGCTTTGATGTTTGTGCCTGATGCCGGATGGGCTCTAAAGCAATTATCGCAACCCCATCCTATACCCAATTGAGGCCTAGACCCTCCAATACATGATCATAGATACCGGCCCTTGCCCGGGCTGCATGAAACCCAACGCCAATAAAAGGCTCTTCCAAAACCTGGCCCATTTAATGGATTTAATCCCGCCTGTCCAGATAGTAGAGGGGAAGCATATGGATGATACCCCCTCATGATATATAACTTAAGTCCCGCTGTGGCCAATGAACCTAGCGCTCTGCCGTAGCCTGAACCCAAAATAAGTCCCACCAGGACCACACTTGAAAGGTCCCACCGTGACTATATACACAAAGTCCCACCGTGACCACATATATGAATACCCTGCTTTGATAATACATAGAAATGCCGCCATAGTCTCAAGATGAGGTCTGTTGCCCGTAGGAGGCTCTTCAGACCTATGATTAAACCATGAATACGGCTCTTCGCCATTGTGTCTACCCATGACCACAGCCCCATTTTGGCCAATACCTCAAAGTCCCACCTGGGCCAAATAAAAGAAGTGTCGTTTAAGGCTTATGATGATGAAATGCCGGGGCGCCGCCCTGATGATTGATGAAATGCCGGAGCGTCACCCTGATGATTGATAAAATACCGGGGCGCCACCCTGATGAATGATGAAATGCCGAGGCACCACCTCGATGAATGATGAAGCACCTGAGGTGACCCCTCGGGTATATAACCAGATGCCTATGATAACCTGGAGTGTACCTTCAGCCACCTGAGGTGACCCCTCGGGTATATAACCCTATGCCTTTGAATACCGAGGTGTCCCCTCAATGATGATATGAAGTGCCTGAGGTGTCCCCTCGATGAATGTTGAAGGTAATTGAGGTGTCCCCTCTCGCCTATGCCTGGAGCGACTCTCCGATGGATTATTTGACCAGAGACTGCATGTTTGAGCCAGCTCTCTTTTAAAAACCCTGTCCCACCGACATTGACTATATACCAGACGCTCTAGAAGCTATTGCTCCCACGGGGGCCCACATTGATCTTTTTCAGAAGACCCATGGTTAGTCTTCTGTTATGTTCCGCTTCATCCGTGAAACCCTATTTGATGCGCTGTACGCTGGTTGTCACCATGATTGCGATGCCAGGTACTATCGAAACTGTATGGCATATGCGCGTGTTCTGCTGATACCTGAAGACGAATTCCGCAAGCCTAGGGCCCGGAAGGAGTTTTCCACATTCGACGTAAGATCCATCAAAGTCAATTAGGCCGGATCGATGCTAAGTGCGTGATGCCGGACTCGGTCTGTAACCGAGTCTAAAGGCGGGCATTCCTCTCCCAAGTGGGATGTTCGATCTCCGCTTCATCTGTGAGACCTTATTAATGCGTTTTTGAGCTGGTTGTCACCATGATTGCGATGCCAGGTACTATTAGAGCTATATGGCATATGCGCGTGTTCTACTGATATCTGAAGGCGAGTTCCGCAAGCCCCGGGCCTGGAATGAGTTTCCACATTCGATGTAAGATCCATCAAAGTCAATTAGGCCGGATCGATGCTAAGTGCGTGATGCCGGACTCGGCCTGTAACCGAGTCTGAAGGCGGGTTCTCCTCTCCCAAATGGGGTGCTCGATCTCCGTTTTCGTCCGCACGACCTCAATGCACCGTACGCTAGTCGTTGCCGAGAATACGATGCCAGATAATACTGAAGCCTTTAAAGTCGTTGGACGGGTTCCGGTGAGATCTGATGATGGATTCCTGAGGCCTAGAGTCGGGATCCAATACACCTTTGATGTATGAATCTGAGTCAACTTGAGAATTATCTTGTCATTTAGAACCCGGTGAGAGAAAGATCAGAAGACTTGGATATGCGTTTGAGTTAACCAGAGATTATTTTGTCGTTTAGAACCCGGCGAAAGAAACTCAGAAAGCTCAAGCAAAATATAAACCATAGTATATAAAACCAATGCAAACGTATAAATCGTGATCATGCATAAACCAGATACAAAGGGTAGCTCGATGGCATAAACCCCACAATATGATAAAATGAAAAAGTCCTAATGACGATGTGACACATAAGGGACGATAGCCATGCAAACAACAGGAGCCTCATGAACCTCCTGGGGGCAATCCGGAGCCTCGTTATCCTCCGCACCTTGCTTGCCCACCTCTACCTGATCTGCACCTGCAAATGTGATAAAGCGGTCATAATGATGATGTATGAAAAATGAAATGTTGAAATACAGAGGTAATATACCTGACCCTACGGGGCATGCCTCAGATGATGCTCTCTTCTTGGAAGGAGTTCCCGATACGGGAACCCTCGTAGCTGTGCTGCGCTTGTTTGAAGAAGAGCCTGAATGCTCAAGGGTCCTACTCGGAATCCCTAGCGAAGACAGTACCTTTCCTGTTGCCGCACGATGAGCTGTTTCATGAATGCACATGTTAAACATGGCCTTATAATGAATGTAAAAGGCAAAGTAAACAAAATCATAACTGTCCTGGAGAGACGAGAGACTGCAACTCGATGACGTATGAGCCTGCTATCTCTGCACTGCATGTCCGGGACTATCTCTAATGGAGGGACTGATCTCACGCCCACATGATCCCGAGGCTGAGGCAGGACCCACTTCATCCAGTTAGGTAGCTGCTGGATCTCACATGTATGCACCATATCTCTGAACCACCTCCTGTATGGGACCGTGAAAGTGGCAGACCTATGAGTATGAGGGATCATGAACCTCGCCTGTGTCTCGACACGCAGGAGGGCCTCCCAACATCTGACCGCACCGACTAAATCAGCACGGATATCTATGCATGATGGAGTGTCGGCTGGAATACACTGATCCAGACCGAACTGATGAGCGCACCGATGTGGCATGTATGGCTCTAAGACCACTAAGTCGCCCAAACGTAGAGGAAGCAGCCCATGTCTAAGGCTGATCAGAAAACCTGCCTCGGGAGACCCTAATGTCAATGGTCTCTGACCCTCTCCCCCAGGTCCTCTATCAAATATGATCGAATCCTCTGCCTGCACCTGATCAGCGGGACAGGCAAAGCGTCGACTGCCACATAGTCTGAGAAAGCTCTCTCCCTGGCGAAAATAATTGCGCGCCCTCCATGATGGCACTCCACTGGCTCTGGCACCTGCAATGTGAGCTAATGTGGGCAGACGACGGAGCATATCACCGTCCATAACTGGGACATATAACCCTGACCAGTATGTGTGGGCCGAGCCCATCAGATAATGATACGGTATCACCTCCTCACAAAAAGAAGGATCCCGTGATGTCGAAATCACTCTCATGCTCTTGAAGAGGTTGGCCAATGCGGGTATAGTAAGCGAGACAAGCTCACCCCGCGCCAACTTATTTGCCATAACGAATGTGTCTGGTCTGATGATACCAGCAGGCTGGCTGGGAATGACAAAATAGCACAGCCACCATGCTATGAATGCTGTCAAAAGAACCTCTCGCCCCGCTTCTTTATAACGGGAATGGCATGCTGAAGCCGCGGGACCAGGATGGTAAATGGATGTCTCCTCTATGCCAAAAGGATCGATAGGACGGGCAAATGATATGCATGGCTGCCTGATCCTATCCGTGAAATAGCCAATCCAGACGACAAATGTCATGTCGCCTCTAAGTGAAAGAGAGCGGTGAATGTCAAACAAGCGGCGAAGAGAACTCCTATAAACGGGAGTGCCGCTCACAGGTCTCTGCCCCAGAGCAGCCTCACTCGGGATATACTCGTCATAAGGATCCCCAAAGATAGGCAGACCTGAGAGTCTGTGAAACTCTATAGGTGAAATGGTCAACTCCCGGTCATTTAAGACGACCGTGTTGGAAGTATACCTCCACCTCTCCGCCAGGGCCTGAAAGAAAGACAGGTCCCATGTATACCTGAACATGGAGAGAAATACTGCCTGGTAGATACCTACTCTTTCGAGAGCTACCCTCTCCCTCTGTAATGTGACTCTTACCCAGTTAACCAACCTAGCCTCTGCATACAAAGTACCTGGAGGAAAATGATGTGGGGACCATGAAAGTGCCTCAATATCCAGCATACTCAGCCCCAATAAATGTAAAGCATGGGCAGAACAAACAGGTGAAACTGGATGAAGACTGGTACCTGAGATAGAATGAATATGACTTTGATGAAGCACGGCTCCTCTTTGATAGTTGACGCCTACCTACAAGGTGGTGTCGGGAGTCCAATCCACAGGATCGCTTGAATGCCTCCCCCTGATCGGGAAATGACCTATGGGCAATGGATCATGCCGGCTGAACGGAACCCCTGCATAAATAGATGAATTTATAACTCCAATGAAATGATATGCCATGATGTGCTATGATCCAGATGCGAAGATGACTTGAATGAATGCCAAGAAGATGAGTAAAATGCAACTATAAACAGAGCTTGAGCTATGAATGTGCCCGGGTCATCCAGACATTGAGTCAGCATGATGAATATCTGCCAATACCCCCCAACCCAGAAGCAAATGCAACAATGAAACTTGAGAAAATTCCAAGTTATGATAGTTTATAAGGTATGGCCTACCTACAACCTTGAATATACGAATGCTAGCATGGTTATTAGAACAACATTTGACTTTCCCTTACTCAACGTTGGCCCCAGCTGAGGACGCCTATCCTTCATTGCCACTTAGGTTGGCTGATACGTGATATCCTCAAGCCTATACGACTAGAGTAATGCCTTAGATGCGTGATCTAAGGGGAATTAAGGATGCCTATCCTTCATTGCCACTTAGGTTGGCTGATAGGTGATACCATTCCTATACCCCTGTGATCGGATTGAATTCCTGGACTGAATGATTGGAAGACAAATCCCGGGTTCCACATCCTGTATGTTTTTTGCCCCGGATAAGCCTGAAGACCATCCATCCACATCCCATTAACCCCATGCAAGCACAAGTGTAAATGAGGTTTAAGTAAAACATACCTCTATGCCCTGTCATAGCTGAAGAATGACGATCAAGTCAGCTTTTGAAACCGTCAACGCCCGACCTGAACTCCAACTACCTGCAATAGAGCAAGTAACATGGCTAAGATGAAATTTCATAAGTGTATGAAGTACACTGGGGGCACCTGGCTGTGCTGTTCAATCCCCCACAGTCTTCACACCCCACCCAGGTGGGGGGCATTTGTTGTACCCTAAAATGTTGCTATAATTTAAAATGGCAATGTTTTAATATTTGGAAAATACCAAGGGTGCTTGAAAGCTCTTTAATTTGGATCAAGAGCAAAGAATTGGAGTTCCAATAATGATTCCTCATGAAACATTATGAATTTTGATATATCATGTGATTTATAACTCAAAATGGTTGAAGAGTTATGAATTTTTATGAATATTGCTGAGGTGGCAGCTTCTGATTGGTGCCACGTGTGCTCAGGAAGCTCAAAACCTCATCTAAAGTCACAGGGGTGCAATTTTGGGAGCAACATAGCAATCCCCATCCCTGGGCCCACCTGTCATAGACTCAATGCAAATTTCGCTGGGTTTGAGAAATGGACAGACTTGGTTCATGTGGTTATAACGGTATACACCGGACTGTCAGCGACCTAGTCTATGATGCACCAGACCCTACCCAGGAGACTCATTAAGTCGCTGAGATTTTAAACTCAGCGCAATGCACCCTTTGTTCTGCCTGGACCCGGAGCTCGTGGACCCCTCTATGGGTAATATGCGGTGTATGTAACACCGGGTCCAAACTAAATGATGCTCAAATTAAAAGAGCCGATTGGCTCAGGTCAAGAGAGGCCGACAATGGGGCCCTCATGTCAGTCCTCTCTCGTCCCTCCTTCTTCCTTTCACCTCCGCCCGAGTGCAAGTTTGAAAAAGAATGAAATCTGCTCGAATAAAAGAGCAATTAGGCGCGAACGACTATCTAAGAATGGGATAGGATGAGGTTCCTTACTGTGCGTTGAATGAGAGTCACTTGCTATCTCTCCAATTCGGCTCAAGGAACAACGAGAAGGAGATGTTGAGAACTCGAGTTCTTGATTAAATTGAGCTCTGGTACTTGATTGTGATGTTTGAGAGACTTGTATGATGCGGTGTAGGGTCTCAATTTCATGTAAAGATGATCAATTAAAGGAGCACCATGAACCGGTGCCATGTCAGACCCGGCTCAAGGGTGATATGCATGCCTGAGCTGTCAAGGCGATAAACCAAGCTCAGGAACACATTAAGGAAAGTGTCACGATGCTACTTGGCATTCCCTGCATGATTTAAATGTTAAAATCGGGATGGGCACCTTTTAAGCCCGATATACTGCCGGAACAGTGCAACTCGGCGCCTGAAGCTGTTAGGGCGTTAAGTGGTCCCTTGGACACGTGTCTTATGCTCCCTAGATAATGCCAAAGAATGAGAATATTCTCTTTGAATGCTAGAATCACGCAAATCGCGCTATGCCATGCACAGCCGGCCGATTGAAGGCTAAGATGCATTGCACGATGTTTAAAGCAAATCCAAGCATTGATATGAAACAGATAGTGATGTATATACATGAATGCATGACCCTAGGCAGTGGAAGCTTCTGGAATGGATGAAGATACTCAAACCAATCCAGACCTTTGATCAAACACCTCGAGACACGTGTCAATTGATGAAGAACCCTACCCCTTGAGCCTTGCCCTATATAAAGGCACCTATACCCATGTTAAACATATAGAATAGAGATAGAATACACACACAAATACACTGAAGCTCTGTTGAAACCCTCTAGGCTAGCTTCTTTTTCTAATTTCTAAGTTCAAAGCTTGTTGCTTTCCTCTCCTTTCTGCAAATTAATAGGTGTAGTATAGTTTAGAAGTGATCTTTGAGCCATATGATATAATAATTCCAGTGGTGAATGCAATTCATTTGAAAGTTCTACATTTTGTCAAATTTTCATTGTTTTGGAGCTTCTTTCTCTTGATTCTTTCCTCTTCTCTTGATCTGATCATTTATTTGCTGTTTTGAAGCATATTAGGGAGAGCTCTGTGCATTGGCACAGAGCTTGATGATCAAAGCTTGTATCTTTTTCCTTTTTTGCACTATTTTGATGAATAAAAAAGATATAATGTGAAAAAGATAAAAATGGATTAACATTTAGTTTAGATCTGTTAAAATGAATATAAAACAATATTTTGATGCATTTGATCTCCTTTTCTTTCTTTCATTCTTCTTTTCTTCTTTCTTTTCCTTTTCTGCCTTCTTCTTTTCTTTTTCTTTTAATTAATTTCTTTGATTCTTGAGTAAATAATGAATATAAGGCAGATATGGGGGTCAAGTCTGATGATTTCCTCTAATATCCAAATTATAGAAGTTATTTAATATAAAGAATCAAAGAAAATCAACTAAAAATGTCAAATAATGAAAATCAGGAGCATTGAGGTCAAGTCTGATGATTTCCTCTTTGTTTCTTTACTAAAATGGACCTATATGCATATTAAATCACTTGAACCCTGATATGAGGCTAAGGACAAGCCTTATGCACTTAATTGCATGCTATAAAAGGGAAGAAATTGAATTAATATGCATATAGTGAGAGAATGAATGCTCAGATACAGGTAGACAGCAGTATATACTGTGTTGAGTCACCTATGATCCATGCATAATGATATCTCAAGGATTTGTGCAATGTTCAAGAGAAAAGATCATGAAAAATGTGATTTTTAAGACCTTAGGGGCTTTTCTGCAAATGTGCAGCACCTGACAGTCTTTAATCATATCAATTTGATGATTTGAGTGCTTGGAGCTTTGTTTGATCTTGTTTGATCTCAACTGGTACCAAGTCAGTGACTTTCATGCCCTTTAAACATGTTGAAACCTTGAACCAGACCTCATGGCATACTCTAAACCCTTTAAACCAGTCCCTGGTACTGTACCTAGTTGAAACTCAGCAGTAAAACTCATATCCATTGCAACTGGTACAGTGCATTGCACTGAAATGCACCAAACAGACCCCTGTGCACAAATCTGTCATTTCTGACCAGTACAGGGACCAAACTGAAAATGTAAGAACACAGTTCAATAAAGGACTCAAAAACAAACATGTTCATGACAAATTTTCCATTTATTGGATTTTTCTGCTATTTTTAATAATTTCCCAAAGTTCATATTTCTGAAAATTTGAAACTGCACAATGCACAGTTCTGGAAAATTTGATACCAGTGTACTGTTTTGACCTGTTCATGCATCAAATGACCTCTAAATTTGATACCAGTCTACACTCTCTGACAATGATTTTAGACTCAAAGTTTACTCAAATCCAAGTCCTGTAGCATCCAGAAATAAATCTTCAATTAAATACAAAATTTTATGCACTGCTGGACCATTATACCCCTGGCATCTTTGAACAAAGCTTAAATATATAAATAAAATCCTAAAAATGATAAATTCTCTCTTGGATACTCTTGATGCATCATATTTTATGTCTTTGATCTTGTCCAATGTGTTTCTTCACTAAATCTGGATTTAAATAAAACTTTAGGTTTTGTAAATATATTGAGTTATATGCATCACATATATATACATGCACAAATGAACTCTAAACTCCAAATCCAATGCTCTTGAGCTTCTGACATGTTTTGAAATGATCTTAAATGATAGATTTGATGCTTAATCTTGACCCATGTCGACAGTACTATACACTGGTACCAATTCGGTACTGTACCGAGTTCATATACACCAAAATTATACTAAATGCTCAAACAAATGTCAAATTGATGCTTCTTTAAGCTCTTGTGCTCTGATACGATGACAACATGATCAATCAACTGAAGAAAACACATTGAGATTGTTTAAAAATCGGATTCAAAACCAATTCGGTACCAATAGTGTCAATGTTAGATTCATACGGCTACTCCGATGATCGCCGGCGACCAATGAGATCACCATTGTACTCCTGGGAGTGAAACGATGCAGACTGCAGCGACTCAGGGCCTGACATGGCCGGAATAGCGCCGGAGAAGAAGGCCCTCCTCGGGACTGGAGATGTCCAGTCTTCCCGACTGAGAAGAAACACTGTGCAACCCGCACGAATCTTGATGCATCCTGTGCCCTATGATGAGAGCGCCAAATGACACATTTGAAGTGAACACGAATCTTGACGCATAGAGACCCATCCGACGGCCAGCGCCTTTCTCCTTTGGCCCTGACATGGGGACCCCACTTGTCGGGTTTAATGAGAGACATGCCTCAGCCCGAATCTCAAAGCCTAAGTCCAAATCTTGAAAAGCCCATAAGCCCAAATCTGCCTCTGTGCACATCTCAAAAATCCAAGCACACATCTTAAAGGCCCAAATCTCAAATCCAAAGGCCCAGATCTATTCTCAAATTAAATAAAATTAAATAGATAAACATGTTTTACAAATCAGTCCCTCTGACAAGTTTTAGTTACAGCGCAGATCCTAAAAATTTACAAATAGGTCCCTGTCTGTATAAAACTCTTCCAAATGGGTCTCTGGAAGCCCAAATTTCATTCCAAACCTCATCAAAAGCCCAAATTACATTCTCAGGTCCTTCCATGTTTACACCTAGGTCCCTGAAACATAAAAATATTTACAAATCAGTCCTTTTTGATCATAACTTGTTCATTTCAAGTCCAAATTGACTCAAACTAAAGCCAAATGAATTCAAATTACATTTTCTATCATTCTAAATCAAAATTAAACATGTTTAAACTTCAGCCATGATCTGAAATGACCAAAATACCCTTCCTTTGAATCAAATGCAATATTTTATAAACAAATCATGAATTTTATAAAACATGGCATTTGCTTTTCTTGAAACATGGTCAAATTATCAATACACACACAAGTCTTTCATGACCAAAAGAGTCCTGTCCTATGACCAATGTTTATACAGGCACCCTAATTGAATTGAATGTTTAAAGCAATCGAGAACCCCTAAATATATGTTCAAATAACAGTACATGAACCCTTTTTAGCCCCATTACTCAGTTCAAACCAAATAGGCACAAATTCCGGAATGAACGAGGTGTTCAGTTAGACCTGACAAGTCTTTCTGATGTAATAAAACCCTGGCTGAACGTAGGTCTGGCTGATCATGAACGTAGGTCTGGCTAAGGGTGAACCGGAAGGTATGCAAAAAGGTGTTTAGCAATGCCCCGAGTTCGATGCCCGCTCATGTCTGTCTAAGAGACTGGAGCACTGAACCCATGCGGGAGCATTCCTCTACAAATATAACAGCAACGTTAGCTAACCTAGCCTTGCGACTTTTTGCGCCCTACAAATTATTATTTATTTATAATTATATAAATAATATATTTTATTGTTAATATATTAAATAATTATTATAATAATATTATAATATATGTAATTATTATTAATATATTAATATTATATAATTAGTATCTTATTATCAATAACTATTATTAATACATCATTACGTAATTAATATCTTATATTTTTAATATATTAAATATTTTCTATAATATTATTATATAATTAATATGTTATATTGATAATATATTAAATAATTCTTATAATAATATTATAATATATTATAGTTATTATTAATATATAATATATAATTAATATGTTATATGTTTATTATATTAAATCATTATTATAATAATATTATAATATAGTATAGTTATTAATATATTAATATTATATAATTAATATCTTATTATCATTATTATTAATATAATTATATAAATAATATTTTATATTGTTAATATATTAAATAATTATTAAATTATTATTATCTATTTCGTATCTTGTTACTAATAATTATTAAAAATATATAATTATATAATTAATATCTTATACTATTAATATATTAACTTATTATTATTATTATTATATTATATAATGAGTATCTTATTATTAATATATAATTATATAATTAATGTCGTATATCGTTAACATATTAAATAATTATTATATTATAGTTATTAATAATATATTAATAATATATAATTAGTTTCTTATTATTAATAGATAATTATATAATTAATATCTTATATTTTTAATATATTAAATAATAATTATAATATATTATAGTTATTATTAATACTTTAATATTATCTAATTATTAATAATTAACTAATTTAGGCTTCCAAAATTTTAGTCCACCAATTCTAACCAAACAAGGAATAACTTAAGTCATGTTCTAACTTTAGGCCTCAACCAAAGATGAATAATTTAGGCCTCCTTAGCTTTAATCCACAACCAAACATGGGGTACGTGTTTTATTTCTTTTTGTTTTTCTTTTCTTTTTATCTTTTTAAAAAAAAACACCATCTCAATGGTGATTTGTAACATACCTTATGTAACATTTCATTATTGAATCAAATAGAGGCTAGACCTCTGTTTTCCTCAAAAAAAAAAGAAAAAACTAATTGCTTAATTAGCACCAACATATTTGTTTGAACTAATTTTGTCTATTTAAAAAAATATATATATATTTTTATTAAATTGATTATTGGAAAGTTTTTTGTAAAATAATTTCAACACAGTCTAACTCCATTTGTATTTCTTTTGCTTTAGTTGGCAAGGTATGTTAACGAGTCTTGGATGGATACGAAAATTGTTGTTTAGTTGCACTCTGATCGAAATGGGACAAAAATTGTCAAAAACTAAATGTTGAGAAATGATTTCTAACAAAGTATTTTTATGAGTACTATTCTTCACCTTTATGGATTAAAATACACTAAATTTTATGCAAATATTCTTATATGAAGTTTTTTTTGGTATTATCATTGGAAATATTTTTTTTTAACCTGGGGAGAAAAGGACATCATGTTTGTACTGGGCTGGGCCAAATGTCGTGAGATTGGGCTGAGACAACAAACTCAACCGGACTTCTTTTATACAAGCTGATAAGTAGCTTAAAAAATAAAACTGAAAAGAGATGTACCTTTGCACTAGCTCTTGAAGACATTTTTCTGCTCGGTCCTCTATTGTTCCACTTCCATCTTTCGGTATGAATTCTTCAGCCATCCACATTCCTATAACGTGCCTTTCCGAAATCTTATAATCTTCAGGAAAAGCAGAAAAATATAAAAAACATGATTTGAGATGGTCTGGCAAGTCTTCGTAACTCCTAGCTAGGATCTTCATGCATTTCTCCTCATCTTTGTCATGCCAATCCATGGTCTCGTCCAACGTGTTCCAAGCAGTGTAGTTGTGGTCCCTCCTTGTGAGGATACCACCTAGCACAACCAATGCTAAGGGTAGCCCACCACATTTTTTTGTTAATCTTTTGGCTACTTCCAAGAGATGGGGGTAATTCTCGGGTTGTACATGTTGTTGAAAGGCAGTTCTGAAGAGGAGAGCTAGACCCTCAGCGTCACTTAGATAACGGAGTTTATATGGTTTTGTGTTGCAATCTGCTGCTCTAGCAACATCAGTCGATCTGGTGGTAATTATCACGCGGCTCTCATTGTACACATCGGGTAATGCTTCTTTCAACTGCTCCCAAAGATCAGTATCCCACACATCATCTAGGATAATTAAGTATCTCTTTTTTGTCAAGTAGCTCTTTAGTATCATCGGTAAATTCCTATCTGTTACGGGTGGATCTTTTTTTTTCATTTGAGGTTCAGTTGAGTAAAGAATTTCTCTCCAGAGATCATTTAAATTGTATTTTTGAGAAATGGACAGCCATGCCCGACAATGGAATTGCCTCTCCGATTCCGCACTGTGGTTACAAGAATGATTAGGTTACATTAAAAGAAAAAAAAACAGAGTTATCTGTATCCTGAAGATGATTTGGACTACATTTTGTAACAGAACAACGTCTTTGTACATAAATTACCATGAAACTAAGAACATTTGGAGACATTCTTACCATCTTATAAATTCTATTAACCAAAACAGAGTTACTAATATTAATTAAATTAACATATATTACGAGGATTATTTATGGAATAAATTATCAGAATTATATATTGGGTGTAGTTTCTTTAAAAAATGATATACATTGGGTGTAGTTGATTAACATTTAAGTGAATTTACGTGCATGTTTGCAGATCATCAAAATTTAATTTTGTACATCCACTTAAAACAATCCCTTTATATTACCATGCATTGTCAAGAATATACCTCATATAATATATAAGTTTCTATTAAACGAACAGCCTGGATTTTGTTCACCATTAAAAAAAACATGTCAGGTTGCTCGAGGTAATATAAGAATTACATGCAAGGTAATTGATTTGTAATAGTAATAAAGAATAAATGACAAAATTTCCCTTTTCCTTACCTTAACTAATTAGATCAAAGAAATGATGTATTTCATCACTTATTTAGAAAGGAAAAAAAAATATCAAAACAAAGAATCAAATTTGGACAGATTAGTTCTAAACAACGAGTTGGTTTGGGATTTAGCAATTTAATATCTTGTTATAGAAAAACATTGGTTGAAAAGATAGCACATGTACCTATTGTATACTTTTTGGGCCAGGGTGGTCTTCTCGAGGCCTCCAATACCAACAATTGAGAGCACCATGCGCCTTGAAATCTTTCGATCAAGCAGCTGCTCGATAATCTTGCCCTTGTCATCCTCAATGCCAACAACTTCTGGATCATCAACCATATTAGAAGGTTCTAGATCATCAACATCATCTAGAGCACCAAGCTTATCTTGAATTCCCAACTGGCTTCCGCGCTGCAAAATCCTATTGAGTTCCCCTGTGATATCTTCGAGCTCTTTACACAGGCCGAGCTTGTACGTTTTATAGTTTCTTTTAACAACCGTCATAATTTTTCTGAAACACATACAGTTGGAACTTTCTGGACGGTTTTCTTCAATCTTAACTTGGAAGGTATCAATCACACTATTTATTCTGTTGGCAATTTCTCTGACCTGGTTCAGCCACTTTGATACCAATTCATTTCTGTTACGCTTCAAATCAGCATCTCTTAGCAAAGCTTGGATGAAGCTAAGCTCCCTTTGCATCTGTTCGATCTGCCCACTCACACCCTGCAGTTCCTGAGCTTTATTGAGCAAAGCTCCTGCTGCTGCATCAGCAAGCTTGCCCAACACAGTGCTGACAACAGTTGCCTCTGCCATGTATTTCTGATTGTGGGAAGTTTCTTTTTGTTTTTATTTCTTTTTTTGGGTTGGGGGGGGGGGGGGGGGGGGGGTTTAAAAATTAATTAGCTTCGTGCTTGGGGATGATTGGTAGAGCTGCCTGAGTGATTGGTTGAAGTTTAAATTAGACAAAAAGGAAAAGAAAAAGAATAAGGCTGCGTACTGGCTCTGGTGCACTATATTTATGAGTATCTTTGAAAGAGGAATGAAGAGATAGGCATCTTTCGTTACTTTTTTTCTCCTTTAATTGATGCACCGATGCTAGGATGATAGATATTGGTACATAAAGAGCATAGGTTCTTTTCAGGCTTGGCACTCCACTCACAACCTATTCCTATACATCCAACAGTGATTCTATAACGATGTGTCACCAACCTTCTTGATTGAGGGCAATCATTCTAATTTCTTCCCGATATCTCCCAAAGAAAATCCCCAATTTGATTCAAATTTGATGGGTTAGTTTGAAGTTTATGCATGTTGTTATGAACTCTTGCAAAAGGAATGAACTTTCTGAAACACATAAATTCAAGCTGAGTTGGACAAATTTTGTATAGAAACTGCTACAATATATCAATAAAAGGTGTCTCGGTTACTTAGATTGAAAAGCTAGTCACAACCACTACTGGTTTAATACGAATGCCAATTCTTAATATAATTAATGTTCAGAAATCACAACCACCACTGGGTCACTAATCAGTTTGCCAATTATTTCCCACCCTAATTAATTTAATTTTGTACTCCCTTATTTGTTAAGAGTGCTAGAATTCATGTTTGCGGCTATCTTTGCTGGGTGGAATTTCTTTTTTGCAAGTGGTACTTGCTTTCTCATTTCTCCCACTACTTTTGCTTTGAGCTGGGTGGAATTCCTTTTTTGCAGGATTCGGTAGTTGCCTTTTCCCATTTCATCCATCATCTTTGCTGGGAGGCTTCAACTTTTTTTGTGAGTTCATTGTCAATGATGGTAGTGAAATTGGACCGCTTATCTATCCTCAAACTAGATTTTTTTTTTTTTTTTTTTCATTGCTACACTAATCTTGTTGTATTTTATTTGTTCTTTAATTAATTATCAACATCCGAAGATTATCACATTTTATTCGGTCTGGGTTTTGAAGAACCTACAGCAGGTCTTGGCCGAACATGGCCTGGATGATTTGGTTGTACGTGTAGGACTTAAATTGTTAGGCTAATTTTTACGCTTCAAGAGGGAAACTTTTAAGATGATTGTGCTCTCATCCAATATTTTTAAAAATGTGATTTTCTCTTTCACATGTGCAATTAATCACTAGATTACGATTGCATACTTTTTCTTGTTCTATACATAACTTAGTAAGTTTAAATTTTCTTGTTCTATACATAACTTAATTCATATGTTTAATTTTTTTCATGAATTGAGAAATTAGTTTCTATCAATTGGGAAATTATGACTGAATACTTACCAAAGTTTTAGTTAGAAAAACAGCGTATATTGGAAGATACAATATGGGCAATCTGGCTAGACTGTTGAAGTTACACGTGTCATTTATATATATATATATATATATATAGAGGAGGGTTCAAATGCACCCAAATTTCTATGCTCCCATTTGCTCCCAATCTTTTATCTCATTTATCTTCATTTTCAAAGTCCGAATAGTCGATCCGAACCGTTCAACATGATCATCATAATAAAATATGGCTAGAGACCAAATTTGACATTTTTTGGAATTTTTGTACTATTTTTTAAAATAGGTACAAAATCATTGTTTTAAGGAGATTCTGGACCATTCGATAAAGTGATATTGTACCTATCTTAAAAAATAGTAAAAAAATTCCAAAAAATATAAAATTTGGTCTCCAAGCATATTTTATTATGAAGGTCATGTTGATCGGTTCGGATCGACTGTTCGGACTTTGAAAATGAAGATAAAAGATTGGGAGCAAATAGGAGCATGGAATTTTGGGTGCATTGGAACTCTCCTCATATATATATATATATATATATAGAGAGAGAGAGAGAGAGAGAGAGAATGACTAATATACAATCGATTCTTCCTGAGCTCCCGTGCAACCAAGTCGTTTTCCGATTTTCAAAGTCCAAAAGGTCGATCTAAACCATTAGATGTGATCTCTATATTAAAATATACTTGGAGGCCAAATTTTACATTTTTTGGAATTTTTTTACTATTTATTAAGCCACTTTGAAAATCGCTGATCCAATGATCTAGTAAAAACAGAAGTCACCGTTGGATCAGCGATTTTTAAAGTGGCTTAATAAATAGTAAAAAAATTTCAAAAAATGTAAAATTTGGTCTCCAAGTATATTTTAACATAGAGATCACATCTAACGGTTTAGATGTGCCGTTTGAACTTTGAAAATTGGAAAACGACTTGGTTGCACGGGAGCTCAGGAACAATCGATTGTATATTAGCCATTCTCTCTCTCTCTCTATATATATATATATAAATGACACGTGTAACAAAATTCGTTTTAGCCAACCTTTTTTTCTTGACCACTATTTCATGATGCAATTTCTTTTTTTTCTTTTTTCTGCTTTGTTCTGAATAACTAACGAATTAAAGGCATTAATTGCCGTAATTTTTATATCAACATAAATTCTTGGATACAAATGTAACAAATACTTTTTAGAATTCCAAATTTGGAAAGATAAATAAGGAATAACTTATCTCATTTGTAGGATACATTAGGATTTTAAAGTTCTTAATTTTCAATATTTTTATTACCCATAGATTTTAGCATATTTGCAAAATCTTATTGAAGGTAAAAAAACGGTACAAAGAAAAATAATATTACATAGCGCTCAATATTGTATTTAGAGCTATCAAAATTTTAAAAAATTGCAAAACCGTGATTTTCTGGAAAGGACAGCGTAAATGAAAAAAAAAAAAAGCAAAATTTTAATTACAAGAGTTAATTTAGACACTTCAACTTGTATTCTTTACTGCGAATATGCAATCGATTTTTTTTTTAATAATATTTTTTCTTATTGCTACTGGTGAAATGAGCTCTTTATTGAATGTTTTAGTATATTTTTACCGGCCTCTTGATGATTTTTGGATACTTGCATTATTTTCATTCTCTTAAATATTTTTTGAATGTTAATGATCATTTTAGTTTACTTTTTTTTTGTTTATGTGTTTGATGAGCAAAAAGTTGAGAATGCCTGCATCTGCATGAAGTGTAATTAATGCAAGGGAATTAAGGATTATATTTCATCATCCATATAATTTCCATGAACTTATAAAACAAATACTAGCCAAAACCAACCAATGATGCATCATACTAGTCTTTGAGAAATGAGATGCTTCTAGCTATCAGAAAATCATTATTTAAAGAAGAAAATTTTGTAGCATCAGGAATATATATACAAGAATGGGAACACTATCCACGATAGATTCTATTGTATACCCTCATGGATACTCCCGTCACTAATAGGAAAATACATTTCTGTCGGTATATCCACGATGAGTAGTCACTATTTACCCTTGCGGATGCTCTCCTAACATAATCCTTATAATTAGGGCAAATCTAGCGTGTAGCAATTTAGAAGATAGACCAACAGCTAGAATAGAATTGGATTATAAATACCCATGTAAAGCACATACAAATATCAGAAAAACATAATTAATAAAAACTCATTCTAGATTAATTTTCTTGATTACATTCCTGTTTTCGAACAGACAGAATAATAATCATCCAGTGAACATAATAATAATAATCCTTCAAGGCTAGGAAATCTTGAGCAGACTACAAAATTGATTTGGGCCATGTATTCGATTCTGTTTGGGCCTTGTACCTCTTGAAATTCTAAAGAGAAAGAAAAAGACAAGTGCAACCGGGCTTGGGCTCGTCTGCTTCGGCGGAGAACATGGCATTTAATACTTGGTCTGATTTCTGTTGGAAATTATTTAAAAAAAGCCGACTAATAAATAATTAAATTAAATTAATGGAAACACCATTAATAATAAAATAGAATTTTCTATTAAACAAATTACTGAGGAATTGTTATACATTAAGAGTGAGCCTATGGTACTATGCATATCACGGATGGGTCCGTGATACGGTTCAATATCTTCGTTTTCAAAGTTCTAACGGTCGATCCGAACCATTCAACATGTTTTTCATATGAATATGTACTTGCTGACCAAATTTTACATTTTTTAGAATTTTTTTACTATTTTTTTAAATAGGTATAAAATCACTTGATCCGAAAATTCTGGACCATCCAAAAACAGTGATTTTCTGCCTACCTAAAAAAATAGTAAAAAAATTCTAAAAAATGTAAAATTTGGTCGGCAAGTACATATTCATATGGAAAACATATTGAACGGTTCGGATCGACCGTTAGAACTTTGAAAACGAAGATATTGAATCGTATCACGGACCCATCCGTGATATGCATAGTACCATAGGCTCACTCATACATTAATGTTGCCGTTCAACAAGGCGCCTATTACAATTATTATTACCACCTACCACCGAGACATAAAAAAAAACCACTATTGAAAAATGTTGTACATTATTATTTCATTAGAAAAATTGAATTCTTTTTATGTGTCAAACGCTAGATATATTTCTTTTTGCTGGATTTAGCACGCCACATTAGTTCCATATTGTGTTCATCTTTGTTGTCTTTGTTGGCTGTTTATTTCGTACCTGATATGTATTTGAAAAATATACTTTAATATAGGACTTAGACTAAGTAATTGTTGCATTTATTGTCTAGGCCATTTGCTCAATTATGGTTCTCTTCTTAGAACAGCATATATAGCTCAATAACTTGTTCTGGACCAGCAAGAAAAATAACAAAATTAGTTACATAGCAAAAGTTGACAAATTTATTTCCCTAAACCTTATACCCTCTCTCCGTTCTTACTATTTTTCATCACTATTGAACATGGTCGAAAAACGAACCTGTAGAACTTTTCCTAAAAACCTTACGTAAAAAAATAAGAAACGTTTTTCGCCAATTGATTGTGCAAAAATGTATTTTTTTTTTCCTTTCTGGTGTTTTTGTATAATTTAAAATCACTATTTGTACTCTACTTACAGATGTTGAAATGTCGCTTAACAGTTTTAATGACACAATAATATTTTATGCTTTTCATAATTGGTTAAGGCCTAAACCAAAAAATAAAGGGTTTAGGCCGGACTAAGATGACATAAGACTATTTTTAGATCGGGTTAAAATGTAAAATGTTAAGCCACCTATCAAGTTGTTTAATGTTTAGTCTACGACTGTAGCTTAACTTAAGATTGGTTCGAACGTAGTTAATGAGAAAATTGGTAAATTATCTCAAATTAGTTACTTAATCAAGAGAATTTAACTCAATAAATATATCTCTATATTATACTTCGGTACATAAAATTATTATAAAAATATACTTAATTTATACAATAATTGTAAAATTATGTTCTACGTACTTAAATTAATAAAACTTTTTTTTTTCAAATTGTAAAATCTAATCAAAAGAGTATGGAAGTTCTAAAAGATATAGATAGTCAATTTATTGTGGTGAAACAGTATTCCAAATGTAATTGAAAAATTACATTTTGTTTCTTTTGTAGGGTTAAAATGTCCCATTGTTTCATGCCCCAATTATTGCTCCTCATTCTTATTTTCGTTTTTTTATAGTTAAATAGTTGATTCGAACCGCTCAACATGATCTTCATATTAAAATATTCTTAGAGACCAAATTATACTTTTTTAGAAACTTTTTAATATTTTTTAAGTTAGGTACAAAATTAGATCATTTATGATCATCCTAAAATCATGATTTTGTACCTATCTAAAAAATAATAAATAATTTTCAAAAAAAATATAAAACTAGATCTCCAAGAACAATTCGATATGGAGATCATGTTGAGCAATTTGAGTCGACTGTTTTAATTTTGAAAATTAAAATAAAGATATGAGGCAATGATTGGGGTGCAAAACAATGGGGAATATAAACCCAACTCTTGTTTCTTCTAGGATAAGTTATGATCCTCGGTTATAGAATAATTTTATTTGGGAGTTTTAATCTATGAAAAATCATAGTATTGCCTAGATAAAAAGGTGATTTCATTCATATGAAGGATATAAAATATCTTGAAAATAAATTAAGAGATTCTAAGAAATATGAGGGAACGTAATTTTGAAAGCAATATTTAGAAAATATGTGGACATTATTTCAACAAATATTCTTATTCTACACGAATATAAAAATAATTGACTATAATAAACTATTTAATTAATACAAAATTTCATATTTTGATTGGATTTAACTGTGAAATGAATTTAGCATGAAATAAGAGAGGGAGGAAACAGTAGAGAGAGGCCGCTACTGCTATTTAGAAAAATAAAATAACATTAACAAACATAACATAAAGAAGTTAAAATTGCAATATGTTGCTTTGCCCAAATGGAGCGAGAGAGTAAAACAGTCAGCGGCGAATATGCTTAAAGAAAGAAATTAAAGAGAGAGCCTAGTATGTGTGAAATATGTATAAAAGTGGAATAATATGAAATGGAAAAGAGAACGTGTGCCCCGATTTTTTTTAACATCCGACATTAAATTAAAAATATGAATATACCCAGATTCGCTAGATATTTTTGAAAATATTCAGGCCGGTCAAGAAATGGCCAGTTGGATTTAAAATTAGAACCGGCCAAAATATGGCCAGTCAGGTACTTTTTTCTATTTCAGGCACTATAAATATTCTATTTCTCTCTCTTCTTTCCCTCATAACTCAGTCAAACTCATCAGAAGAGAAAGAGAGTAAGGTACGAAACATGAGGCCATGGGAGTAAATGTTTCTGGTTGTCGTTCATAATTTGACGCAACCGAATTTTGACCAAAACTTTCAACCCCTGACTTATTCGGAACTCTCTTTACGTAGAGTCTCACTTATTATCGGCATTCTAACATAGGTTGCGGGTGTTCCATAGTTCACTCGGGTTAACAATTCTAAGTTCCACCTTTCTGGGTCATAACCAGTGCATTCGTAAATCTTTGGACTTCAAGTCCCAAATTGAGGTATCATCGTCAACTATGAATGAATGAATTGCCTCTTTGAAGTAATAAATTCCATATGTACTAGTTACAATCTTCCCACCACAGTGTAATGAAATGAAAATGGTCATGATCAACAAACGATATTTTGGTAAATGATAAACAGTTGTCAGGTTACTAATTTAAATTTATAAGTTACTAAAAAAAAGTAAAAAAAAAAAATTTACTAGATATCAACTCAAAATTCGCCATTTTTTGTCTATTATCTCCTCTTTCCCTTCTTGTCTTTCTTTTCTGATGAGTTTGAGTGAGTTGTGAGGAGAAGAAAGAAACAAAATATTTATAATGCCTGACACATAAAACACACACACACACACACTTGACTGGCCATTTTTTAGCTGGTCCTAATTTTAAATCCAATGACTATTTTTTGACCGATCTGAGCATTTTTGAAAATACCCAGCGAACCTAGGTATATTTCATATTTTAAATTTAATATTGGATATATAAAAAAAAATCAGCATATGCACCCGTCAAAATAAATTAAACAGAGTAAATCGTACCTCATGCCACTGAAAGAATAAAAAAATTAGTTCCCGTACTTGCAAGCAACAAATTTTTGATCTAAAAATAATGTCTATACAATTTGAGAATAATTTGTTTCAGTTATAAGTTGTATATTTTTCAAAACAAAACTGTACACTATATGCACACAAAGACTATTCAAAATTTTATAATTAATTATTTAACCTCCTCCATTGTGAAACGCGACTGCCCCCTTTTTGAATAGCAACTTGCCAAAAATACAAAATTAGTCCGTTTTGAGTTACAAAAATAAAAACTTATGTTTTCAGAGACAAGGGAATGAGTGAAAATTCGACCAATTGTTTCGATTTAACTCTGATTTTATCAATTTTCTGCATATAACTCGTCCAACTAAGAAAGCTCTACAAAATCGATCGCCTCCAGCCAATATTGTTCCAACTCCACCGAGTCAAGTCGGACTCGGCCGATTTTCCAATCATGAAATTAACAAAAACTGTTGCTCGTTTCGAAAAACATTCAGTAAGAAAATAAACATGAATAATGAGAAAGTCCAACTAAGCACGTAGAAAAAAATGCTCCGACGTAATATCATAATAAAAGAAAATAAAGAAAATAAATGATTTATGATAATTATATTAACATTAATTATTTAGTACAAATAATACAAAAGTGAATGATAATGAAAATTAAATTAGAGACAGTAAGGCTAGGCCGAAGATTAGCACGAGAGGCACCATATATGCTGCCACTACATTTATTGGACCATCTAATATACGAACAACCATTGGAATATATCTTTCACTAGCAAAAACTATGAGCGGGGCAGGCGACCCCTAAAAACAGAGTGATAACAAGGAGGAGGATGGCGATTGGCAAACAAACTGGAGCAAGCGTCACATACAACCCCAATCCAAATGCCACAACCATACTACTCGCTGCCAATAGAAAAAATATTACTGCAAATTTGATGACTTTGGGAGGCATAGGTCATATAGCATAAAGAAGAAGCCCAAATAAACTTATGAATCCTTGAATAAATGCGAAGGCATTTGCTAGAATATATGCCCAGAACATATATCTCCTCCCCAGAACTGGTGTACCGTTGTCTTGGTTATAACCTCCGGGAACTGTGAAAGAGGCAGCAAATGCCACAGTCGTTATCAGTACGGAGCCCAGTCCGGTCACTTGAATTTTCTCCCACAGTTTTTCTTCCTTTTCTTCATCACCATCATTGAAGACTTGACGTTCCTATAAGAGACAACACAAATGTCTGTTACAACACAACTGATTGGAAGCATATATGTCACGTCTTAATTAATTTGTGACCTTACATAGTTGCAAAATTTAACAAATAAAACTTAGGTACGTAACTAACAGATATCAAGTTATAATATAAAAAAAAATGCGAAAGCCAAAAGATATATATATTTATGGTATTCATTGATACACTGGTACTCCAAAGTCCAAACACTGAAAAACTCTAAAAGATTCATAGTAATTATTAATTCATAGAAAAATTGTAATTTAAATAGAAAGTTTGATATATATTGCGGGCATTAAAATTATAATTTTAATCTTCAGAATCAGTAAAGAAAATACACACTGCACTAGTAGATCTCTCAACTATATATCACAATTAGACTTAATACAATTCTTACCAATAAAGCCGAAAATTGACTATGTAATTTTTTTATATTGGCCTTGGTTAATAGAATGTTTGAGATCAATTTTCGAATATTTTTTAAGTAAAGAATGGTGTACCAGACTAAAATTCATATTGGTGTTGTAGTTGTTTGGCCGCTTATATATATAGGGTTGAAATCTGGATGGAGAAATTCTTGACCTCCAACTTTTTACTAAAATAAAAAACCTTAGACAAATTTTTACAAAATATATATTGTTTTTAATGCCTTAGATCAAAAGTATATGTAGACTTTGCCTATACAAATAGCATTCAGTCGCATTGTGTTGACAGCGAAGCTATTATATATGTATAACCTAAATATCTAATTAGCTAGTATGTGTTTAACTAAAAATGACAAGAAATAATTTTCTGATGTGTTTGTTAATTTAGACATATCTTACCTTTTTTAACTGCTCGAACCTCCTGGAAAATTCGTCTGGTGTCCGGTCTTCATTGACTCCGATTGTTTCATCTAAGCAACCAATCATGCGCGAAATTGACCAGTTTCCTTTCATTATTGCAATGTGCTGTGGTGTATTTCCTTCATAATCCCTTGCATTATACATTCTTGCTATCACTTCAACACTGGTCATTTCAAATGCATACCAAAAAATATCATAACGGCCCTGTTCTGCAGCAAAATGAAACAAATTTCTTCCCCGAGGATCCAGCAACTCGGCATAATCAGGGTACTCACTGAAGAAATGCTTTAACAGAGATTTGTAGCAAATGGATGCGGCTACATGAACTGGAAACATTCTGTCAGGGAACTGGGTGCATGCTAGAGTATGGTTAACTTCTAACATAGTCTTTACCATATTAGATTTTCTTTTAACTATAGCCATGTAAAATGGAGTTAGCTCTTCGTTATTGACCTTGTATGCTACTTCTGAATCCAAAGTCATGAGCTCGCGGCCGACATCTTCACGATCATTGTTGACAGCAACGTGCATGGCTGTGTCTCCATTTTCATTTCTTTCATTAAGTGCATCCTTCACGACATCCTTGTTAATTCGAATGAGTTTCTCGATGACCTCGTTGTTACCAACCTTCGCAGCACAAAACAAGGGTGTCTCAGACATATTGTTCTTTGCTTTCAACAGGGATATATCTCTTTCAAAAACCGCCAAAGCGAGCTAGCTAGTTGTGCCTTTTAGTAACAAGTAGGTGAAGAACAGTGTCTCCAGAAAAACGAGTTGTACTTTGGAGCTCGGATTGGACTGTCTGGAGTTCTGTGTTTACTTGTTCGGAAGCAGAATCAGAAGCCTCTATTGTCACCTGATTAGACAATGCAATTAAAATTTCAGCAAAGCATGAAAATTAAACATATTTGAAATATATTGTTTTTTATATTAATAAGATAAGATAGATGAGGTAACAAGTTAAGGACACCTGATTAGACATTTTGCTCTGATAATTAATTAGGTTGGGAAACATTCCAATAAAGTAACAATATTTTCAACGCTTTTATGATCTCCAAGACAATAGCCCATCTAAAACCACCACCAATTAATCTATTATTTATCTTGTACCCTTTCCGAAAAGCTATTGTCCATCAGCTTTTTAGGACATTTCGGATCATTAATAGTTAATACCAGAGCAAACTTGGACTATAGAAGAAGCTTTCAGTTTATTCCCATCTTTCCACTAGTTTAATTAGGTCGTATGCTTCAAAAGAAAAAGATATGTAAAAAACTAACAACTGTAGCTTTTCCATTACATCTAATTAATACATATGTTATATTTTTAATAAGGTGACTACAATCAATATTTAGAAGCGATTTTATAATTAAATATA
The DNA here is from genome assembly GCA_964058825.1 of Carex arenaria. Taxonomy (NCBI): domain Eukaryota; kingdom Viridiplantae; phylum Streptophyta; class Magnoliopsida; order Poales; family Cyperaceae; genus Carex; species Carex arenaria. The sequence continues at coordinate 732,586 of CAXKVW010000146.1, forward strand.
TATATGGTCGTATTATGAAATTTTAGTGTTATGTTCAAGATGAAAGAATCCGGTAGATTAACTTTTCCAAATATCTTAAAATATTTTTTTTTTATTGCTGTCATCGTGAATTTATACAAAATAAACTTAAAATCATGATTTTTTTTTACAAATATATGCATTACAAAGGAGTTATTTGTGTTGAAATTAATATTTTTGTCAAATATTTATTTTTAAATTAGTATTTGTGATGCATTATTACAAATTTGTGTAATCTTGATTAGCACAAGGATTGGGCTATATATTTGAAAATGTACATGCGATAGAAATGTAACATTGATGTTAAAAAGGGGCAATAAATGATCTAGTATAGATTTTTTTTAATATGTAAAAAGACGTACAATGAATTAATTAATGCATAAAAGAGATTCCAGAACTTTCGATCAGCTCTTTCTTCAATTTTTTTTAATAGAATCAAATTTAATATTTTTAAAGAAACAAATATCATTGATTATGGATCGGCGGAGGCACAAGAATGTTTGCTCCACCAATCCGCTTGATCGGTAGAGCTATTTTATGACCCATCTATACAATTTGACCACATAAATAGTTCCACCGTATATGATCGGTCAAACTGTTTTTATAAAAACCAAATCAATAATGCTTGTTCTGTTAAAATATTTAAAATTTATTCTATTTAAAAAAAAAAAAACTATTTCTTCTCCTTCTTTCTGTCTAGCTTCTACTGAGAACAAAACTCTAAATCCACTAGGTCATGCGTACACGCTAACAATTAGCTTTTTTTTTATAAGTTAGAAAAGTTATCAATTGTGATAATGAGAAAAAAAATAAGAAGTAAAGATAAGAAATACCTAGCCTGAAGAAGAAACAAGAATGACCTACAATTAGCTAGTCAGAAAATTACCTGGAGCTTATCTCATTGAAGAAATATAAATGTACCTCTTCGTTACTTTTTTATGGACAATTTGAAACTGTTAGTCATTATTTTGTTAATTCCTTATTAAATATTAAATAGCTTCCTTTAATGAATTCACTTTTAATTGCAATAGTATTGTGGATCTATGATTTATTGATGCACAAATCCCTTTCGATAAAATTAAAGGCTTATATATAATTGAATTACTAATTAAGAGAAGCAATCATATGGACAATTTGGTACAATACGTAATAACATTTGTTTTAGCATTTGTTTTAGGTGGCTTCTGTTAAATCTTTAAGACCTATTGATTCTAAAATCATTGCACCGACTTCTCATAGGTGTAAAACTAGAGGGAATGATTCATTTTTTTTAAACTCACTTTTATCAAGATGTATGGTGTCAACAAATGTACTGACCGGTAAAATAGAGAGGGAAGATCAGGAAATAGTGAAAATGCTCGGGATATATATATATACATACACACACACACACACACACGAATAAACTAGATCAGGAAACAGTGAAAATGGTTGGATATCCTTTTGGTTAAAAATTGTTCTAAATATTTTAGGGGACTGTTAGTTATGTATTGACTTTTTAAATGTTTTCATGTAGTTGTAAGTTGTAGCTTAATAGTCGGTGATTGTTAAAGCAGAAAGGAAATTTTCAATAATTAGTATCAAATGACCACTAGAAGTTTATTATTTAGTAAGACCTATATTCAGAAAAAGATGTATTTATATATTTAGATGCAAACTAAACCTTTTTTTGATCAATTTTAAAATAACGATAAGAAGTATAACAATGTTAATGCCAATAATAATCATGACAATTGTAACAATAACTAATTAAGACAACAATAATACCAATAATATTATCATAACTCACATTTGATTTAGTGGCAAAAGATGACATTCTTTGTGTGAGAGGCATGAGTTCGGGACCGAATGGGAGATCCTTTGTAGACTCGTGGTCTGAATCTCCGTCTTCCTATAAAAAAAAAAAGTAATATTATAAATAAAATGAAAACTAAATGTAACATGTTTTACTATTACATCACGATGCAAGCATGTGTCCCTGTGTGCTTTCCTGTTTAGATACGTAGATTACAAATATAAGCAAGAAATAGTTTGTGAAATGTTACCAGGATTTCTGTTTGTTCTTCCGTTTGTAATCCAAGACGTCGTATTAACACATCACTGTCGCCTTTCATTGCTGCATCAAAAATATCACAATGCATAACTGGGCGTTTGGGCACCGTTTCACTTTCAGATCTAATGCTCTGGGAGGATGTAATAGCCATTATTATGACGTTTAGCTTGAATTGCTCTTACTCTATGGGAAAGGAGGATAGATTGTTGGGAGGAACTTTGGAGTCTGAATATCAATAACGTGATATATATATATATATATATATATATATATATTGAACTTACCGCATGTTGCATCATGGATGAATATTTTATGGTAGAGCCTGAGGTCAATAATGTGTTATAGTTATTTAATTCTACTTCTGAACGGTAACATGTTTGCATCGGATGGGAAGCCTTAATTGGGGGAAACCATATTTTTTTAATTTCTTTTTTATATTCTGTCATCTCAAAATTTAAATGTGTTTTAAATGATACTGATTTCTCTGACAATATATTGTTGCCCTTATCTCGAGATATACAAAACATAAAATATTCAAATAAATTTCAGAAGTTTGACATCACCGAACAGAGAGGAAAATAACCAACCACCAAACTACTCCTAAACCGAAATGAACAGCACGTAGCTTCCAGTTCTACTAGTGTACTGGAGATGATCAGACCAAGCAATTAATGTAAAGCTCATTTGTCAAACTCAATCTCCCAGATCTCAAAGTCTACTTTATTTGTTTAATTGAGTTGATTCAGTCAAATTGAGATCGCACATCTGCAGACAGCTGCTCATGGTTACTAAACAGGAATAGAAAATGACTGGACAAATAGAGTTGTTTGATGGGAAATAATCTTCCCCTTCTTCTTAAGCAATAAACTACTTAATAAGTTATATTTGAATAATGTTTCACATCTAGGCCCCATAAATAGGGCAGCGCATTTAAAAAGAAAAATATTAACATCAAGCACCAATATTATTTTTCCTAAGATGAAAAGCAATTTTTAATGTAATATATATCGGTAATACATACAAATTCATAACAAGTGTGAGATTTAATCTAGCCAGCTTATGGGTGAATAACTATGGTTTGGAAACTCGGTCGATACTAACTCACGCCCATGCGAGTTTTACAGACAACTCAGTTAAACAGTGCTCAACTCGGCCGAGTCAACTGATTTTCAGGCCGAGTTAGGCCGAGTATGGCATTTTTCAATTAAAAAAAAAAAGTCTTTTGTAGTAGTTTTTAGATATTCTTATTTATTATCTTGCTATGTGGGCAAATTACAAATGATTTCTATTTGTCTTTTGCACTTTTTATGTACTGGTAGTTATGATCAGATTACCTCAACATATTATTTCTGCGCAAGAATTTGCTTTTAGACCTAGGTGCTTCAAAAAATGCATGTTACTAAAGTTCTAGGCAAGACCCTTTTAACTAACAAAAAAAAAATGTATTATTCAAACATTAAATTTATACAAATCATGATAAATAAAAATAAAGGTTAACTAGTTCCACTAGTATATTATTTATTATACTATATATAAATCTTTATCTCATATATAAAAGTGTAGCGTTGAAATTGCACTGATTTGAACTGTTCTCAATAATTGTAACTGAGTACTTTCATTCATTAGTAAACTCAATGCCCAGATCTCAAAGTCTTCTTTATTTGTTTAATTCAGTTGATTCAGTCGAGGTCAGATCGCACATCTGCAGCCAGCTGCAAATGGTTACTAAACAGGAATAGAAAATGACTTCACAAACAGAGTTGTTGGATGGGAAATAAACTTCCCCTTCTTCTTAAGCAAATTCATAACAAGTGTGAGATTTAATCTAGCCCGCTGATGGGTTAATAACCATGTTCTATACTGAACAATTTTTTTTATCATATTGTTTCGTTGTTGGTTAATTAAATTAAAATTAATATCCCAAAACGTTTCTTGGTTTTAATATATATATATATATATTTTTTGGAACCCAATAGGTGCGAAGTCCAAGATAAATGGAGACATGCATCGATCGGCAGGATCAATGATGTTTTTTTTTAAGAAAAAATAAAGATCTCGTCCATATTTAATTAATAATTGCAGTTACAAAAGAACTGTAGCCGCTTGAGAAGTAAAAACAAGGTTGGTCAAACGCAGGATCAATGACTTTGATGCACAATAGAACATTAAATAATGATTTAAGAGGCGTAATGGACGTATGAGCAGGGACGGATCCAGGATTTCCGTCAGGGTAGGGCACTAATCGGATTTAAATAACTAATCGGATTCAAACCCGTTAACTAATTGGGTTCCATTGCAATTTGGCTTCATTTTGAAACTAGATCCATCTGTGTAATATTTTTTTTTTTTTTTTTTTTGAGAACTTGGTAGGGACTACCAAGATTGTATTAATAAATATGTTTACAACATCCAAATCTACTCAATCACATACTTTGCACTATGTTACACCAGAAATTACCCTTGCAACAGACCCTCCCCCGTGTGCACCGGTAAGCCCCGGTACCTTCCCACAGAACCGGTACCACAAACTCGCATCCTCCTTTGCTCTGTGTAATATGTTAGTCCTCATTGAAGCATTTTTACAAACACCTTGCAGACATTAACCCACCTTAGTAGTGGAGGACCCGGCCACACAGCAAGACAGTGCCCAAATGAAACATCACAGCTCACCACGCCTATTCCAGCGTGAACCAACCCCAATTCATTGTTATACTTGAGAAGTGTTATTCAAAGAGATTGCATCCATAAATTTGATACCTAAATTACATCCCATAAATTTAGACTGGAACCTGAAATTGTATATCACTCTAAATTAGATACCTAAGAGAAAGTTGAATGCACAGCCATTTAATTCCCGCTAATATAACTGAATGCACACTGCTTCTCTCATTTGACTTGAGATTTTGCCAATGAAGCCCCTTTATTTACGACATGAGTCCTTTCTCTAGTGAGCGGAGGTCTTTTTGGCTCTGACTTTCCAGCGAATGATTAGCAGAGGTCTTTTTCTTTTTACTTCTCTGGCTCACGCATAGGGATCCATCATCCCCAAGACCAGCGAAAGTAGCGAAAGTTTTTTTTTTTTACTTCTGACTAACTCGTGCGCAGGGATCCACACATCCTGACAGTAGCGAAAATCGAAGCAAGGCAAAAATCTGCAGCGAAATGGGCTGCAATTTAATTTTTTTTGTTTACTCGAAGTGGAGGCAGCAGGATTAGGCCTGAGCGGATGGGCCAGGGTTAGGCACAATTTTGTTTCAGGGGTAGGCACGCATTAAAATTTACACTGGGCCGAAATAATTTTTCAAATCCAGGAGTAGGCAAGTGCCTACCCCTGGGCCTTAACAGATCCGTCCATGCGTATGAGTATTTCCTATCAATAAGTGTGCAATAAATTAGGAAGATAATAAGAAAACTTCTAAGTTTATGCGAAGACAAAATCAAGCTGGGATTTATAATTTTGTAAATCTGAATACTTTTTTTTTTCTATAGCAAAAAATATATCTCTCAATTATTTAAATGGTATTCATCCCTGATACGTCCTATCTTGAAGGGAGTAGGCTGTATGTGAACTTCGGATTTTGAAGTCATTCTGCCTCAGGGAGACAGGCCGAAGATGAATATTTACAGTTAGTAGTTTCCAGGATGGGAAGGATTTAAGGCATTCGGACTCTTTCTTGTATTGATACCTCTCTTAGTGAAAAGTTTGTCCTCCTAGCTCAGTTGAGTTTGGAATCTATATAGGTTATTCGGCAATTGTATCTCAGGGATAGTGAGAGGACCATGCCTATTTGGTCTAACAAGTTGTCGCATAGCAGCCATGTAAACGTAATAATGTCCGCATAAACGTGGGGACCGTCCTGAGCTCACATAAAGTTCACTCTAGGAGGTCCACTGGGTGGGTCAAGTGGATCTCCCGAGCCTGAGCTCATGGGTGGGCTCGGGAGGCTTTTGATGTCGACTTATGAGGTGTTTAGAGGTCTTTGATACATGACCCTACCAATTGATTTTTTTCTTAATCTAGCATGAAATTATAAGTCGGAAATTTTTTCTTAGTATGAAAATTACTTATTTATCCTCCAAAATTTATAGTATTATATTTATATTTTCAATTTTTAAAAACTGGCAAATTTATTCAATTATTGTCTTTCTTTTGTTTTTTTGCAAGTCTTGATAATGGCAACCAAGTTTTCATAAAATAATAAAATAATAAAATATTACAACGTTCATTCTACGATTGCAGCTATCCGCGCTTTGTCATGTATTATTTATTTTATTCTTTTAATAAAAAATAATAGTCAGACAACAGATCCGGCCCATATTAAGAAAGAAAATACTCGTAACCTCTTAACTAAAATAAAATATAATTTAATTGAAATTAATTAATTTAACTGAAATACATGTAAAACATATATACATCATTTTCAGTTGAACGAGTTGAAAAATACAAAAAATGGAAAATTAATGACGCAATGAAATTAAGTGTAAATCTCTAACTAGCTAGACAGGTTAGGTGGATTGAAATTGAGTCGGGTTCGCATGAGTTAGATTGATATCCATTTATTGTTGGATTTTGGGTCGAGTCCGATATAATTGACTTTCAGTTGTTCATTCAATTTTGACGTTTCAGTTTCAAATCAGATCCGATTTGGGTCAGTTTAGCTTTCTCGCCAATTAAACTTTAGAAATAATAACTATTTTTTTTTTGAAATCAGACATAACGGCTGAATTTGCTCATGAAACATTTCTGAAACGCAGAAGACATCTGAAAAAACATGAAACATTTTCTCTAAGGGCACATACAAATAAACTATAATAATAGAAGATCTAACAATCGTTTGAAACCTCTCGACAGAATTAGGTTGAGATTTGATAACCATACTTTGAATTGTTAACACAAGGAATGACGTCAAATTATAAATAAATAAATAATTAAGAAAGCACCATTTTTCTCTCCCCCAAATTCATTGAATATATAAACTAGAAAATCTCATAATTTTGGGCTATACAATTGAAAGCTTGGGTACATGCTATATACGCAGCTCATCAGGACCGTTCGATCGTTATAAATCCGTAGTGAACAAATTTAACAAAAAAAAGAAAAAAAGAAAAAAAAACCTTTTAATAAAACATGCTGTACTGCGTACTCCGCGCTAAAATGTCAACTCCTCCGCGCATTCACATGGAGTGGGGTGCATTCATTTTTTGTGTGTGTAATTAATTAAGTTAATTACTTGATATATAATCTAGTTAATTAGTCAGACTTCATGGGGCACCGCAAACAGCTTATTAATTTGTATCTAATTTATTAGTAAAACTCAATGCCCAGATCTGGAGGTCTACTCTATTTCTTTAATTCAGTTGATAATTTAGTCCAGGCCAGATTTTACATCAGCAGCCAGCGCTGCTGAGAAATAGTCTTCCCTTTCTTCCTATTTAAGCTACTTAATAAATTATATTTGAAAAAAATAATTAAGAAAGCAATATTGACTTTCTCAAATCTAGGCTCTATAAATGGGCACCACCTATTTTAAAAAAATTAAAAATAATTCGATATATGTATCAAGCATCATGCATATCATGCTTGCTTACAGATGGTATGTCCCTTTCCCACTTATTGATTTATGACAGTTTTTATAATGTACTTAATTAAGTTTAAATTACAAGTATATTGACTACAATATTTATTTATTTTTAAAAAAGGGAAGTTAATGATTACAAAAAGCAATATTTACTATTCTGTATATATAAAATAAATTAGATATTTTCTTTTATTTTGTATATTAACAATAAGGTTAATAGGAACAATTTGAAGAGAATTTGTTTTGTATTTTGACTATTTTATCATTTTATCAAATCAATAGATTTGTTTTCTATATAAAAAAAATCAATAAATATTATCGTGAAGAAAATTAGAAGAAAATGTAAAAGAACAATGCAATAACAAGATTAAAAATTAGTGCCTCTGGATACTTTTTTTTAGTAAGTAATATCTCTGAATGATTAATGAACACATTTTCCTTAATCTAGTGGCTCTCATGGCAAAAATTGACTCCACTTTTTTTTCTTCTAAAAATATAGTTACAGAAACTTCTAAATCTTCTATGTAGTAGACCCATATATTATTATTCTAAAAAATCGGCTAATTAGAAGACTAGCATATTTTTTCATAAATAAAATACTTATTTTATATTTTTTATAAATAATAAAATAAGTACTTTATAAATTAAAATGAGTTTTAATTAAAATAACGTTTAAATGATTAAATTCGTGAGTTTTGTAAAATATAAAAATTAAATATGAAATTATAAATTTTAGAGAAAATAACAAGTACCTTTGAAAATTTTGAAAATTGTGAAAAATATATATATAAAATCCCTGATTTAATTATACATTGTCTTCTTAGAAGACGCATCTACGGCACATGGACGGGCTAGACTATAAATTAATTAAGAACAGAGGGCATAACTTGAACTGGAGTGCGATGTTGGATTTAAATAGAGTAATTTTTTCCAATAGCTTTGCAGATGCTTATATGTATATGTTTCATAAAGGAGAGAAGTTAAAATAGGATTTTGTATTGCTATACTTTTCGAACGATGCTACAAAAGAACTCCAGCTACTGGCATCAGCAGGACAGCGCAAGAAGAGCTTCTCTTTTTGATCTGTTGCTTCAACATGTATGTACGTAGAATGGAAAAAATGTGCCCTATCGTGCTGTGATTAGTATACTATGACTTTTTGGTCTCGTGCTGTGCTGTGTTTTTTGGTCTCATGCGGTCTGTGCTGTGACTATATTAAATTTTCATGTGTTGTGTCGTGTCATGACCAAGATGTCGAGGGATGGTTACGGTACGCGAATAGTCACGAGATGCGAGTTATGCTCTGCCCAAACGTACGTGTGCAAACATGACTCGCATGACTCATGTTACCATTTGATCATAATTTAGATTAATTTATTCAAAATTCACCATTTAGTCAAGATCTATCGTTCCTAATTATTCGTGACTCTAACAGAATTAGGTTGAGATTTGCAAATAACAAGACTAAAAATTAACCTATCAATTGCCTGTTTCTTAATCAAGTAGGAAATATGTCGGAAATATTTTCATAATATGAAAATTACTTATTTATCATCCAAAATTTATAAATCATATCTATTTAATTTTTAAATTTTAAAAAATCACAAATTTATTAAATTATTGTCGTTCTTTATTTTTTAAACGTCTTGATAGTGGCAACCAAGTTTGCGTAGGAATCAAATTTAACTGATACATGGAAAACATATATAAATTATTTTTCTACATATCAACTCAAAATAACTTTCTCGCCAATGAAACTTTAGAAATTATATCTATTTTTTCTTTAAACAGACAAAACCTCTGAATTTGGAATTTGTTCATGAAATATTTCTGAAACGCAGAAGAAATTTGAAAAACATGCCTAAAACGTTTCTAAAGGCACATAAAAATTAACTATAATAATTGAAGATCTAAAAATCGTTTGAAAACCTCTCGACAGAATTAGGTTGAGATTTGCTAACCATAACTTTGAATTGTTAACACAAGGAATGACGTCAAATTATAAATAAATTAGTAATTAAGAAAGCACCTTTTTTCTCTCTCCCCAAATTCATTGAATATATAAACTAGAAAATCTCATAATTTTGGGATATACAATTGAAAGCTTGGGTGCTATATACGCAGATTAATTAGGACCGTTCGATCGTTATAAATCCGTAGTAAACAAATCTAACAAAACAAGAAGCATATAATAAAGGGAGCAGCTTGGGTCCGATGCCCATCGGACTCAACACTGAGTTCGATGGGTTCTATAACCATCCGATTAACTTTAAAATCCGTGCGCACGGATATTAAAGCGAACACGCACGATTTTAAAGCAACGCGCACAGATCTTAAAACGGATCGGACGGTTATAGAACCCATCGGACTCAGTTTGAGTCCGATGGGCATCGGACCCAAGCTGCTCCCTATAATAAAACATGCTGGACGGCCTGCTACGCGCTAAAATGTCTACTCTTCCGCGCATTCACAATTTCACATGGAGGGGTGCATTCATTTTTTTGTGTGTAATTAATTAATTTAATTACTTGATAATTAATCTAGTTAGTGAGACTTCATGGGGCACCGCAAAGGCGCAAACAGCTCATTAATTTATTAGTAAAACTCAATGCCCAGATCACGAGGTCTACTCTATTTGTTTAATTCAGTTGATTTACCCCAGGTCAGATTTTACATCTGCAGCCAACTGTTCAAGTGTAGTAATGAAGAAGGGAAATAGTCTTGCCCTTCTTCCGAATTAAGGTACTTAATAAATTGGGAAAATTTTGCATGTGTCCATGAAACTTTCAAAATATACAATATCCTTGTTAAAACATCTTACAATTTATTTAAATTATTTTAAAGATCAAATAGACAAATATACTCTTTCATCATATATACTACTTTTCTAGAATGGGGACTGGGTTCCAAGAACCTGCACTTTCACCCGGCTCAGAAAGCAGATCACTCGTCTGTTGGGAAAATTGGGCGATCTTCATCAATGACTGTTAGAACTCAAATCTCGTCAAGTTGTTGACGGGATTGATATTGCTACGGCGCATGTTATTGCAGCAGATTGGAAGTTGCTTCTTTGATGCTCAGCCATTGCTTGATGAATTTCAGCTATTTAATTGTAGTGAGTTGTCGTGCTTGAATGGAAATTGAAACAGATGAATAGATGGGGGTTTAGTTGGCTGAGAATGTGAAACTTACAGAGATTAAATCAATAATAAAAAGTGAACGATTCTGTACTTTGAAACTAATTTTTTTTTTCAACCAAGAAATTAAATCAAGAATTATCAAATTGTACATTAGTCATGAACTTGACTGGTTCCTCAAGAAAAAAAAAAGAATTAATTTGGGGCAGCTACACTGTGATCGGAACCCAACGTTTGTGAAAAAGAATTGATTTCAATTCAATAGTATTCAATTGACATGATTTTCAATTGAATTTTGTTGATCGGAATAAAAATATAAAAGAATTGAATTCATTTCTATTTTTTGATTGAAAAGTCTATATAATAGAAAGAAATAATTTCACTTTAAATGAAATGACACTTTTATCCTTGTTCTTGCTTAAGTATTCATTTTAGTGGCTGCTAGCCCCTACTGATATTTCTGATACATACTGGTATTTTTTACCAGTATGTTTAATTTCATATGTACCACTATGAGCAATCAAGGGTACTTAGGAGCTATAGTAATGCATTAAAATGATAGTATAGCTAACATTGTGCTATTGGTTCATTACAATTCAGTGCGCATCCAACATGAGAATTTTTTCAACTATTTCAAAGAAGCAAATATTTATTAGCAGCAAAAGAATTAGGCACCATTAAAGAAAATGTAATAAAATTAGACACCAATAAAATTAGACCACCAATATAAACTTGTAATTATAACAAAATAGGTAAATCAGTTTTAACCCATACTTTGCATTAACAAAATACGGTCATCTATATATTAACAAAAAGATGACATTTCTACCCTTGGTGTAGTAACAAAGTACTACCCTCTTACCAAGGGGATCACTAAACTGCTACCCTCTTACCAAAAAGATCACTTCAAACTGCTATCAATTCTAAAATCCATTACGCTCTAACCATTGTCGCTTCAATCTTTTGGGGCAACAGAAGAAGGTGTCAGCCTTTTAATTGTTAGTTTTGAGAAAATTTGTAGCATCAAGTAACTTATCATTAGGAACCCCAAGTTTCTCAAGCTCATCATAAATTTCAGTGGCTGAATAAATCCTAATGACCGATTTGTCCATCCTCGCGTTTGCCGCATGTAAAGCTCGTGCAATTTCAGCCATTGATTCATTGACATTCTTCAATCCCTCTTGGATTGGGTCTGTTGAGTTTTTGTCTCTCTTATCTTCAGAATTTATGTCTTCAAATTTTCTTTTAACACTCAATTTAGATGAGGACTTCTTCAAAGTTTTCTTAGAGGATGCACCATTTGAGTTTCCTAGTTCAGGAGAAGTATGTGGGTCTTCCAAATTTTCAAGAATTATCACATTTTCAGCTTGAAGGTGGTCCAGCTCTTCAATCGTGTTGGTCTCTTCCCATTGACGAAGTCTTTCTTTTTTATAAATGTTACGAAGAAGCTCCAAATTGTGAATCTCCTTGTCCTGAATACGCTTCATTTTTGGTTTTGCCAAAGAAAAAAAAAGTATGATACAAGCACGAATTTGGTTTATGTTTCTGCTCTATACCGTAATATGGTACATAAGAAGCTCATAATTATTGAAGCAGTAAAGAAGAAAGCTATTTGAACTGGAAGCAGATAAGGCCTTAGAAACTATATTTTCTTGACTATAAAGTTGTTTTCTAAACTGAAGTATAAAATCTGGTATATTTTTCTATACCTTGTGTACAAAATCTGGTATACTACTCTATACCTTACTCTGGTACAGTATGAATCTGGCACAAGTATAAATTTTGGTATCAATTTTAAGGCTTCTCAAGTCCAGATTTATTCAAAGTGAAAAAATATGCATTATAGATATACTGTTATGTACCTTAATCAACTCATTCCAAACCTCCGGTCCTGCTTCTATCTTCTTTGTGGTATCGTTCCATGAGATACCACTCTTTTTAAGTGCATCTAAAGCAAGATGCATTATGTCTTTCAAAGTCTTCAAACGATTAACAATTTTCTCTTTTGTGATGTTGCATTTAAATTGTGAGTTAAGAGCATCGACAGCAACCCTATAAGCCTCTCCTTGAAAGTTCCTATCGTCTTTCAAGCCCTTTATCTTTTGCTCTCGCAAAACTTCAAGAAGAAGAGTATCCATTGCCCTTACCCATGTAAAATATCCACCTTCTGATTGCTTCTCACCATGGTCGACTCCATCAAATATCTTCTCATTGCTTCCATCATATTCATCGAACAAACCATCTTGTTCCATAATGCTCTGCAATTAAAGACAAAGAACTCCTATAATTTTCAATTTGAGAACCATGCAATATACAAGGACTAGTAAATAACATATATAATGCATTTTAAATAAAAAGACCCATCTTAACAAAATCAGTCTTACAAGATTGTTAAAAAATCAGTAAACCAGACTTTCAATACTGTTACAAAACCAAAATACTAATAGTATGTCTAATCATCAATAACTTTGACTAATGACTATTAGAAGCTGTATAATCTCACCACATCATCAATGCAATATTATCTCTCATCATTTCACCACGCCTATAATCAGCATTTCTAGTAGTTGGCGGTGGGTCAATTTCCTCTTCACTATGCATCAGCTCATTATCAACTTCAGCAATTAGCTCTTCATCAGGATCAACGCCCATTAGAAAATTGTGAATAATGCAACAAGCAATAAACACATCTGACATAGTGTCCACATCATAATGCGGCTCAGTGCCGCTGGCTATAATCGGAAATCGTTTTTTCAAAACACCAATGCATCTTTCTACTGCATTTCGCAGGGAGGAGTGTCTAAGATTGAACAATTCCTTCGAATTTTTTGGAGCATGATTAGAATACTCCTTAAGATGGTATCTCATACCCCGATAAGGAGTAAGGAATGAGGGTGTCAACATATATCCAGCATCTGCTAGATAATATCTACTTACAAAAATGAAAATATACAAAAATGAGTGTTTCTTATGCTATAGGTCACTATGTTTAACTAAAATTTTATCATCAAAATCATTACCTCGAGGTATCTTTAATCTATCTGCTCGAGTTAAGGCATCCTCAAGTATCCTCGAGTCATGTGCTAAACCCTCCCAACCCGCTAGAACATATGTAAATTTGAGATCAAAAGTACATGCTACTAAAATATTTTGCGTAGAAAATTGCTTTCTGCTTCTATATTTTGTTGTGTCATCTCCAAAGATTTTAGCACGCATGTGAGTTCCATCGATTGCTCCAATGCATTTCTATAAAACACACACATATAAACACAACTTAATCAATTTTGTTATTTTTGCTGTGGTACAGTTATCAGTTTTCATTTACTTGGTGCTAATTTCTGAATTTTGGTACAGACAATTGGCTTGTTATTTTTCCATGAAACTTTGCAGTTTTAACCTTTGATATCAAGTCTATAACCTGGTAAAATTTCATGTTCTAACTCTTTCTGGATTATGAGATATGACTGATGCAATATGGTACCAGTAAAAAGATTACAGCACAGCTCCAGCATTTCAAATTCAGAAGGGTGAATTTTGCATGGCCACCATTTCCTACTAGATTACTCAAATTGAGTGATTATTTTTTTTGTTCTCCTCATATTGGAGTCCTTTATCTACTGGTAAGAGGGTTTGGCCAAATTTGGTCTGGTTTGGTATGTAGGATCGATTTACTGACTGAGGGTATTTGAGGCATTTCTAGAATACCAGCTGGACATGAATTGGATTTAATTAGCATCTATGGCTGGGACAAGCATGGTTACAGCACATTTGGCATACCATGGACTGGTTGGACATGAACATTATACTTATGAATCAAAAAAACATTAAAAGAGCATTTAATGAAAATCAAAATTTTGACAGCAGTCAATTTTTTTTTACAACAAATATGCTAATTTGTTATAAAAAAAGAAAAAAGAAAATTCAGCATTCATACCTCAAAATATGGGTAGAATTTGTCTTCTTTCATCAATATCTCATTCGGAATTGGGAAGTCATCCATCGGTTGAACTAAAAATCTATCTTCAAGTGATATCAATGTTCTAAGTACATTGTGGAAATGACTACTAATGGTTCCAAGTGATCGTCGGAAGAAAAATCTAATTGTTCAATTCCTTACATTATGAGATAAAACATGCAAAAACTTGGCCACTTGTTCCTCAACACAACTGTATTGATTATCTCTAAGACGATCCGTGCCTCGGAGAATAAAACACAACCTTTGAAAAACATGCGGCCTCATGCGTATGATATCACGAGAGTCTTTATGGTTTCTTATGTCATTCATCAAACGATCACGCGCTCTTTTTTGTTCAAAATTAGCCTCAGCTTTGGCTTCTAAAATTAGATTCTTATTGTACTCAATAAGAATCAGAATATTCAAATATGCAACATACGCTACAAAAGCTGCTATAAAAATAGTCCTATCACCTTCAAGATCATTCATCCTTTTCCTAAAAACCAAAATCTAAGTATTAGACAAGGACTCTAATAACTGATTATACTTGAAATTGACAGTTCATAGCCATTTATTAGACACATACATGAATGTGTACATATAAAACATGACCAATTTGTGCCTCAACAACCAAATCAAAGATTTCATTGCAAAAAAGAAATCTAATTTAGGAGATGCCTCAACAATTAAATTCATCACAAGATTGAACTAACAAGCACAACAACTTCAGATACTTCACACACAGACAAAAGCAAAGGAGGAAAAGTTCGGATTGTCAATTTGTGAGATTAATTACCTTGAGAAGCTGAACGGCACCAAAAGGGCGCAACTGCGTGCTTAGTACTCACGCTGGCCAACCTCGTATAACTTCTCTTTTTCCTCCTTCGCTGTTATCGAAAGTTGGTAGAAGAAGAACAACTCACTTGTAGAAGAACTGGGTGCTCAAATGAGATATATATAAGAAGTGAAAGGAGGGCAACGCTGGAAAAAAAAAAGCGCTAGTTTTTAGCAGGATGAATTCCCGCCGAATCTCATCAATTTTCACGGGAAAATTTTGGGGCGAAAATTTCTCTCCAAATCGCGGGAAGTGAAGTCGTTTCCCGCTGCTGATTGGTTTCCGATCAGAAAATTTTAATCGACGTCAATTCTATTTCCCGTTTAGACAAAAAATAGGCTTTCCGATCATAGGGTAAGTATGTTCATGGGTGATGCTTTGTAAGGCCTTCTGGCACAGAGCATTTGGTAAGCATATATGTCAATTGCATTCTTGATTCTGACATTAAAACTTAGAGTAGCCAAAGAATTTGAGTAATCCAAACCTTCCTTCATTGAAAGGACTTTCCGACACTATCAACGAAAGAAAACTAATATTTGATGAGCGGAGAAAATAACAACGAGGACGGAAGCGAGAGAGAGGAGGAGCAAATAGCACAAGGAAAGGCCATGAGTTATTTTACACAACTGGAAGGAAGATGAAGCTTATCTAAAAAAACTCTTATTCAATTTGTTAAAAATTTAATGGACACCTTCATTTTAATAAAAGAATATATTTATCTATTTAATTTTTAAAATAATTAAATAAAAAGTAAAATAGATAAAAGGGATAGAAGAAAGAAAATTGAGTTTTAAAGAGAATATTAGATATTGTTATAGCCGCAACTTTTGAAATCATTAATTAACTAGCAAATTTTAAATTTGCGACTAATTAAAATTTTTAGTTAAATAACGAACAAACAAGTTTATAAATAAACATTCGTCAAGAAAAACATAATAAAATTTTGATGTCACAAAATTTATTGATTTTCTAAAATTTAATTTAAGACGATCGATTCGAATTAATAAATTAGATTATATAAGGTTGTTATTAAGCTAACTTCAAATTTATAAATTTTTGAATTAAACTTGACAAATTTAATTTTGCATACTTAAAAATATAAATTTTTCGGCATATTGAAATTTAGAAATTCTTTTGTAAAATTAACAAGGTTATTAAAAATCTAATAAATTAGAATTAGAAACTAAGTTTCGTTGACTATAATTGCTTCATTCCACTTTTATTCAATTAGATGGTAATATTATTTTATTCCTATTATACTTTTTATTCGGTAATCAATCTCAACCCTTCAAATTTGTAAGTTGCACGGATCTTAGAGCATTCCTATTATCTTTTTAATTCAATGATCAATCCCAACCGATCAAAAATATATCCTGCACGAATCTTGAAGCAACCCTATTAATAAAACCCTCCCCTTTTATTTCTTTCCCTTCCGTCCCGTTCTCCTCTCTGTTCCTTGTCGCGAGCCCCACCCCCAGACTCTCTCTCTTTTTCTTCCTTCGGAGAGAAGAAACGGAGGCGATCGCCTCCCGCCCACGCGCGTTGCGCTCGAATTGTCACCGCTGTCACCTCCCCTGTCAGAAGGGTCGTACTTGCGACGACCCGTTCTCTCTTCACCTGCTCTCACAATTCTGATCGCTGTCCCGTTCGTCACCCACTTTAGCAGTGCTATACAGGGGGTTTGCCTTCCTTGAGAGGTTTGGTTACCTCCTCCTTCGCTCATGTGCTGAGATTTTTCTCTCTTGCTCTCCCTCTTTTCTGTTTTCCATCTTGCTCGCGATTTTTGTCCGAACCCTAGATTTTAGGGTCGTGATTGTTGTGCGGTTTCTTGATTGGGTGCTTTTCTTGCGCTACCTGGTGCCTGGTGACACCCTTCCTGGTGGTGATTTTGTCGATTTCCGAAGAGGCCGGGAGGCGAGCCCTTTTTGCTTGGTACCGGTCAGTTTTGGGCACCCTCATCGTGACTCCTCCTCTCTATCGGTAATTGATTAGACCCCCCCCCCCCCTGTTTTTCCTCTTTTGCTGTTGCGATGCTTGTTATGTGTTTGTTGCTTGCTTGCTTGTACCGTCCTTGTTTGTGTTCTTTGCCGGGTTGGTGATGTTTGTGCTGGTTTGTGCTTGTTTGTGCTTGTTCTGGTACCGATCTGGTACGTGTGCTGGTTTGCTTGTGTGTTACCAGTACCTTGGTGACTTGGTTAGGTTGGTGTTGTGCCATGTGAGGCTTTACTGATGCTGTTGCTTGGTGTTTGCGATTTGGTTTTGTGAATGGTAACCAGACTTTGAAATGACAGGGACCCAAATGCGAATAAATTAAGATTTTTAGTTTTTGTGAAAAATCCTAACTTTAGACAAATTATGATAATTGTAGGGGTCTAAATAGAATTTTTGGTATTTTGAATTGGTGGGTTCGGCCTTGGCTGGAATTTATGCAATTTTGGGGCTTAGGCCCAAACTCAAAATCTAAATTTTATTTAGTTATATATATGGATTGGTTTTAAATTTTAATTCCAATTATTTTGTGGGCCTAGGCCCAATCCGAAAATAGTAAAATATATATATATATATATAGTTTTGAAAATAAGTAAGTGGGCTTTGTTTGAAACTGTTGGTGTAGATAAAATGTGATACATGCAATACAAACAATAGGTTAGTGCATAAATTCAATTCGTCGCGAAACTCGGTCGAGTTACGAATAGGAGAGGTAATGGTAGAACGCACATTTAGGAGTAGTGATTTAATTAATTAATCAAGTAAAATGGGATAATAATTACTTACAGTTTTGAAGCCTCCTTTCGGTTGGCTCGACTCGAAAATGCGACTAAAATGTAACAATGAAAATGTATTCGATTTTTAAAATACAACAACACAACATTTTTAAAACTTCTTTCAAAATTAAATAAAAAGGGTACAACTTAAAATCGGAAAAATACGTAAACTTAAAGATCGGGAGATGATTAGACTAGCCGTTGGTACATTGCCTCATAACATAATTTGAGCAGATACAAAGACCAACATGGGCACCATATGATCCTGGAACACATTTTAATTAAAAATATTAAAATTTGATTTTTAATTTTTAATTTTTAAATTAAATATCGTTTAGAAACAAAGGTTTAGATTCAAATAATTATTGTAAATTCGAATAACTTAAACAAAATTCGTTGCTAATTAATAAGGACAATTAATTAGCAACAATATACATTCCTTTCACGTATTCTTTAAAATTCGAAACGACCAACTTACGATAGGAATTAAATAATAATAAAATAACAACCTCGCGCAATCTAATTACTAAATTGAGATAAATGAATCCGATACGAGTAGGAAATTTTGAGTAGATAAACGTACGTAAATTCTCGCGTAGCATATCGTAACTCGCGATTAATTAGCTTACGAATACCTCGACATTCTAAATTTCAACCAATAACTCACCTTCAAGTCGATATTTTGAAAGCAACGTAAATTCTTATTTTTAACTTAAAGTTAAATTAAATGAAAGTGAATGATCAATATCTGACTAAATAAATTTAATTTAAAATAGATTAATTCTAAGATCGATGGCATGAACGAAAATGATAAAAATCTGACTATCTCGGTTCAGTCTGACAGACCGAATCGAAAATTTTATAAATTGAATTAATTCAGGATCTAACAATAACGCCTCAATTGGGGACGAGGGGTTAGTATATTCTGACGTAGATTCTTATTTAGTTTAAAAATTTTGCGTAATTTCAAATCCACCTATTCCGTACGAGTCTGATCCGTGGTTCGATCTGATCGACGCACCGATCGGAGCTTGCGAGGATCCCACCACATTTCCTGAGGGTTAGCCTCCGCGTCTTCAGCCCTATTGTTTGTATTGCATGTATCACATTTTATCTACACCAACAGTTTCAAACAAAGCCCACTTATTTTCAAAACTATATATATATAGGACGTGGCTACGGTGCTACGCGTAGCATAGAGACCTCCGTGCAACGGCTCAAAATTTGAATTTTCAAAATTCTAATGGTCAATCCAAACCGTTAGATGTGTTCTCCATATTGAAATGTACTTGGAGACCAAATTTTGCATTTTTTGGAATTTTTTTACTATTTATTAAGCAACTTTGAAAATCGCTGATCCAACGGTGGCTTAACCAACAGTGAAACCGTTGGATCACTGATTTTCAAAGTGGCTTAATAAATAGTAAAAAAAATCCAAAAAATATAAAATTTGGTCTCCAAGCACATTTCAATATGTAAAACACATCTAACGGTTTGGATCGACCGTTAGGAATTTAAAAATTCAAATTTTGAGTCGTTGCACGGAGGCCCTCTATGCTACGCGTAGCATATTAGCAATTTCCTATATATATATATATATATATTACTATTTTCGGATTGGGCCTAGGCCCACAAAATAATTGGAATTAAAATTTAGAACCAATCCATATATATAACTAAATAAAATTTAGATTTTGAGTTTGGGCCTAAGCCCCAAAATTGCATAAATTCCAGCCAAGGCCGAACCCACCAATTCAAAATACCAAAAATTCTATTTACACCCCTATAATTATCATAATTTGTCTAAAGTTAGGATTTTTCACAAAAACTAAAAATCTTAATTTATTCGCATTTGGGTCCCTGTCATTTCAAAGTCTGGTTACCATTCACAAAACCAAATCGCAAACACCAAGCAACAGCATCAGTAAAGCCTCACATGGCACAACACCAACCTAACCAAATCACCAAGGTACTGGTAACACACAAGCAAACCAGCACACGTACCAGATCGGTACCAGAACAAGCACAAACCAGCACAAACATCACCAACCCGGCAAAGAACACAAACAAGGACGGTACAAGCAAGCAAGCAACAAACACATAACAAGCATCGCAACAGCAAAAGAGGAAAAACAGGGGGGGTCTAATCAATTACCGATAGAGAGGAGGAGTCACGATGAGGGTGCCCAAAACTGACCGGTACCAAGCAAAAAGGGCTCGCCTCCCGGTCTCTTCGGAAATCGACAAAATCACCACCAGGAAGGGTGTCACCAGGCACCAGGTAGCGCAAGGAAAGCACCCAATCAAGAAACCGCACAACAATCACGACCCTAAAATCTAGGGTTCGGACAAAAATCGTGAGCAGGGTGGAAAACAGAAAAGAGGGAGAGCAAGAGAGAAAAATCTCAGCACATGAGCGAAGGAGGAGGTAACCAAACCTCTCAAGGAAGGCAAACCCCCTATATAGCACTGCTAGAGTGGGTGACGAACGGGACAGCGATCAGAATCGCGAGAGCAGGTGAAGAGAGAACGGGTCGTTGCAAGTACGACCCTTCTGACAGGGGAGGTGACAATTCGAGCGCAACGCTCGTGGGCGGGAGGCGATCGCCTCCGTTTCTTCTCTCCGAAGGAAGAAAAAGAGAGAGAGTCTGGGGGTGGGGCTCGCGACAAGGAACAGAGAGGAGAACGGGACGGAAGGGGAGGGTTTTATTAATAGGGTTGCTTCAAGATTCGTGCAGGATATATTTTTGATCAGTTGGGATTGATCATTGAATTAAAAAGATAATAGGAATGCTCTAAGATCCGTGCAACTTACAAATTTGAAGGGTTGAGATTGGTTACCGAATAAAAAGTATAATAGGAATAAAATAATATTACCATCTAATTGAATAAAAGTGGAATGAACCAATTATAGTCAACGAAACTTAGTTTCTAATTCTAACTTATTAGATTTTTAATAACCTTGTTAATTTTACAAAAGAATTTCTAAATTTCAATATGCCGAAAAAATTTATATTTTTAAGTATGAAAAATTAAATTTGTCAAGTTTAATTCAAAAATTTATAAATTTGAAGTTAGCTTAATAACAACCTTATATAATCTAATTTATTAATTCGAATCGATCGCCTTAAATTAAATTTTAGAAAATCAATAAATTTTGTGACATCAAAATTTTATTATGTTTTTCTTGACGAATGTTTATTTATAAACTTATTTGTTCGTTATTTAACTAAAAATTTTAATTAGTCGCAAATTTAAAATTTGCTAGTTAATTAATGATTTCAAAAGTTGCGGCTATAACATTCTAATCCAGAAATTCTGGTTTGGGGTGTGACATCCTTAGGGTGGTATCAGAGCCAGGCTAACCCATAATCATCACAAACTGGCATTGGTATCACTCGAAGGAATGGTCACGAGGCATAGTCACATATCAAGAAATTAATATATATAGATATACGAATATACGGATCAAAGCACCTTGGCATATATAATTAGTAGGAATTTTGCATATAGATACTTAGAATCCCACGCTTCTCCTGTCGTGCCTGCTATCTCACGCGTACGCCTCACGACAGTTACGTAACCACGAGCGGAACTACTCCACGCACGACTTAGAGTTGGCGGCAATAGTCTTCGCATTGAAGATTTTGTGGCACTACCTCTACGAGGACAAGTGAAAGATCTACACCGACCACAAGAGTTGGAAGTATGTCTTCACGCAGAAGGAGTTCAACCTGAGACAGCATAGATGACCCGAGCTGATGAAGAACTACGACTTTGAGATCATGTATCATCCGAAGAAGGCCAACGTAGTGGCCGACGCCTTGAGTCGCAGAGCCAAGTTTATCATGATCCGTAGATCCAACGTAGTGCCACCCTTTAAATAAGTTGGAAGCGTAGTCATACATCGCCGCACGATGGATAAACGCCAGCGACGAGGAACTGCATCTCTACCACCAGGGCCTCACTCTAAGGAGCAATTAAGTTTAATATATAAGCGAGATTCTATTTATTTTCTGAACCGTCATCGATAGTTACAGTTACGCTTAACCTCTTATCGTCCATTAAAATTCAGGCATACCACTACGCGACAAAAGGACCTTGAAAACCCTCTTAGAGACGTCTTATTATCTTATATTGGCTATCCTCGAGAATTAGGTAAGAGTCGACACTGACACCTTCAAAATAATCAAACACGTGTTAATGAAGGAAAAACACGTCATAGCTGATGACTCGAAACAAACTACGTGTGCATAAAAGATATATCCAGCGCCTGATCTGGAGTCGGCAGCCGTTATGTATTCGAAGATTCGGGAGCCAATCCGAGGCTGCTAATAAGATGGTAATAGCATCATCGACAAATATCGACAGATATACATTAGCGACGTCCAAGTGGTGTCAAAGTAATGACGTTAACTTTATGATGATTAAATTAGTGTTAAATCTGAGGGTCTTAGAGAATTAATAAAAGCACTTAGTTATCACTTATATTATCGACCCTAAACTTTAATTTGATACGACTACCATACGACCAATAAGGTAACTCTTTTAGGTTTCGCCTTGTCATTTACGGACTACATTTGTTATCCATCCTATAAAATGTACTGTTCATTTAACCGTTTGCTTGACCTCGTTCAAATTTATCTTAATCTCAATTAACCTGACTTGTCTAAATTAAAGTAATTTGGAATTTATCTTCTAATACTAGGAACAAATT
Organism: Carex arenaria; assembly: GCA_964058825.1. NCBI lineage: Eukaryota > Viridiplantae > Streptophyta > Magnoliopsida > Poales > Cyperaceae > Carex > Carex arenaria. The sequence goes on from CAXKVW010000146.1 coordinate 755,645, forward strand.
GTTATCATACCCTGAACTTAATACTGAATTTGACATCTAGTTCAAAATTCATTTCTTAACCGTGGCTTTCACACAATTATCAATTTCTATGAAACTCGTCGTTCACCTAGCCAATTGACTTTAATTCCATTATGTTCACCTTGCTCATTATGTCCATTGAATGGCATTCCTCACGGATTTCGATTCTGTCTACTGAAAGTAATTTGAAATAGAGGGACCATATCTTAGTTATCGCTAGGTCATATTATCTAAATCGATCCAATTTGACTCGAATCATGATCATTCTCTAAGCGTGAATTTTTGTATTTTAATTGAAGTTTTGACTAATCGTTAGCAATACCTCTCTCGTAAATTCAATCCTAAACATAATCCAACATCCAACTTGAAAGATTCGTGTCACGTACCCGAATTTTTGTATGACTATTGATTCTTTAAATAAGTTTTGAGTTAATTCCCACTTGATTAGTCTTAAATGTTTGCTCTAAATCCTCCCAAGAGATTTTCCTCGATAGGATCTCAAACGAATTATTGTTAGTTGACACTCAAGTAGCCCCATCCCGTAAATTTCATTTCTGCTTCATTAGCTACAACCTATGCTAATTATATGTATGACTAGTTCTTTCCCCAAAATGTATGTTACCAAGTTCGTCTATCGTCTAACCCCTATATAAATAAAATTTTATCCACCTGACTTAGTATAACCGATAAATTTTATCTTGACCATATCTAATTTGATTTATCAAAATCGGAATTAATAAGAATCAATGTTTCCCTTCTTACCGTAAATTGTTGACTTACGTTGAAATAACATGAATGGGTTACTTACTTAATATTAAGAAATTGATTTTTCTATACCCTAATTGATCCTTAAGCAGAAATGCAATAACTAAACTCCAAATTTTACTTGAATTTTAATTCCTGTCTAATATCAAATCACTCTTCCAGAATTATAGGAAATTAACAAAACCACTTGTATCATTTGTACCATCAATTCTGAACCTTTTTCCAAAATTCCTGAAAGACCTTTGATAGGACCTAAACAGAATTTGTTATTGTTTTGGAAGTGAGTAATTTCATCTAATCATTTAATTTTTATTTATTATCTAATTTTAACTTATAATAATCCTATTATGTAGACCCTTCCCTATTATCAACTCACCGAAGCACGTTGTTTGATTAAGATCATGTAATTTTTAATATATTCAACTCTAACCGCTTGACTTAAATATATCCATCGAAAGGTGTTCGTTATGAATTTGATTGTAGTTATCTGATTAAATTAAACTGGATTGATTTCTCTTTAGTTATGAATAGTCAGGCTCAAATAATCTACTTTAAATTAAATCTCTTTCTCCCAAAATCTGAGTGCCTATAGTTATGTGAAAAATTTGTTTGAGTGTCCGACAGTATTTTTATAATCACCACTAATCATAAATTCATTATCCATTAAAGCATTGCTTCTCGTATTAGGATTAATTAGGTTGATCATCTAGCTAATTGAAAATTTTGACATGAATTCTACCTAACATCATAATTATTTATTATTACTAATTAAAGTTTCTCATTTGCTAAACTTCTAATATTTAATTTAAGACCTTTAGAAATTCATCTATGTAATATAGAATTGACACCTCCACTTGAGATCTACATTCCGAATCAACTTGAAAATTCAATAGTTTGAATACCCCCGAATTGCTCAAATTTATCAATAAAACAGTATAGTAGCCCTAACAGTTCGGGATGAACCTTTTTGTTAGGGGGGAGAATGTTATAGCCGCAACTTTTGAAATCATTAATTAACTAGCAAATTTTAAATTTGCGACTAATTAAAATTTTTAGTTAAATAACGAACAAACAAGTTTATAAATAAACATTCGTCGAGAAAAACATAATAAAATTTTGATGTCACAAAATTTATTGATTTTCTAAAATTTAATTTAAGACAATCGATTCGAATTAATAAATTAGATTATATAAGATTGTTATTAAGCTAACTTAAAATTTATAAATTTTTGAATTAAACTTGACAAATTTAATTTTTCATACTTAAAAATATAAATTTTTCGGCATATTGAAATTTAGAAATTCTTTTGTAAAATTAACAAGGTTATTAAAAATCTAATAAGTTAGAATTAGAAACTAAGTTTCGTTGACTATAATTGCTTCATTCCACTTTTATTCAATTAGATGGTAATATTATTTTATTCCTATTATACTTTTTATTCGGTAACCAATCTCAACCCTTCAAATTTGTAAGTTGCACGGATCTTAGAGCATTCCTATTATCTTTTTAATTCAATGATCAATCCCAACCGATCAAAAATATATCCTGCACGAATCTTGAAGCAACCCTATTAATAAAACCCTCCCCTTTTATTTCTTTCCCTTCCGTCCCGTTCTCCTCTCTGTTCCTTGTCGCGAGCCCCACCCCCAGACTCTCTCTCTTTTTCTTCCTTCGGAGAGAAGAAACGGAGGCGATCGCCTCCCGCCCACGCGCGTTGCGCTCGAATTGTCACCGCTGTCACCTCCCCTGTCAGAAGGGTCGTACTTGCGACGACCCGTTCTCTCTTCACCTGCTCTCGCAATTCTGATCGCTGTCCCGTTCGTCACCCACTCTAGCAGTGCTATATAGGGGGTTTGCCTTCCTTGAGAGGTTTGGTTACCTCCTCCTTCGCTCATGTGCTGAGATTTTTCTCTCTTGCTCTCCCTCTTTTCTGTTTTCCATCTTGCTCGCGATTTTTGTCCGAACCCTAGATTTTAGGATCGTGATTGTTGTGCGGTTTCTTGATTGGGTGCTTTCCTTGTGCTACCTGGTGCCTGGTGACACCCTTCCTGGTGGTGATTTTGTCGATTTCCGAAGAGACCGGGAGGCGAGCCCTTTTTGCTTGGTACCAGTCAGTTTTGGGCACCCTCATCGTGACTCCTCCTCTCTATCGGTAATTGATTAGACCCCCCCTGTTTTTCCTCTTTTGCTGTTGCGATGCTTGTTATGTGTTTGTTGCTTGCTTGCTTGTACCGGCCTTGTTTGTGTTCTTTGCCGAGTTGGTGATGTTTGTGCTGGTTTGTGCTTGTTTGTGCTTGTTCTGGTACCGATCTGGTACGTGTGCTGGTTTGCTTGTGTGTTACTAGTACCTTGGTGACTTGGTTAGGTTGGTGTTGTGCCATGTGAGGTGTTACTGATGCTGTTGCTTGGTGTTTGCGATTTGGTTTTGTGAATGGTAACCATTCTTTGAAATGACAGGGACCCAAATGCGAATAAATTAAGATTTTTAGTTTTTGTGAAAAATCCTAACTTTAGACAAATTATGATAATTGTAGGGGTCTAAATAGAATTTTTGGTATTTTGAATTGGTGGGTTCGGCCTTGACTGGAATTTATGCAATTTTGGGGCTTAGGCCCAAACTCAAAATCTAAATTTTATTTAGTTATATATATGGATTGGTTTTAAATTTTTATTCCAATTATTTTGTGGGCCTAGGCCCAATCCGAAAATAGTAAAATATATATATATATATAGTTTTGAAAATAAGTAAGTGGGCTTTGTTTGAAACTGTTGGTGTAGATAAAATGTGATACATGCAATACAAACAATAGGTTAGTGCATAAATTCAATTCGTCGCGAAACTTGGTCGAGTTACGAATAGGAGAGGTAATGGTAGAACGCACATTTAGGAGTAGTGATTTAATTAATTAATCAAGTAAAATGGGATAATAATTACTTAGAGTTTTGAAGCCTCCTTTCGGTTGGCTCGACTCGAAAATGCGACTAAAATGTAACAATGAAAATGTATTCGATTTTTAAAATACAACAACACAACATTTTTAAAACTTCTTTCAAAATTAAATAAAAAGGGTACAACTTAAAATCGGAAAAATACGTAAACTTAAAGATCGGGAGATGATTAGACTAGCCGTTGGTACATTGCCTCATAACATAATTTGAGCAGATACAAAGACCAAAATGGGCACCATATGATCCTGGAACACATTTTAATTAAAAATATTAAAATTTGATTTTTAATTTTTAATTTTTAAATTAAATATCGTTTAGAAACAAAGGTTTAGATTCAAATAATTATTGTAAATTCGAATAACTTAAACAAAATTCGTTGCTAATTAATAAGGACAATTAATTAGCAACAATATACATTCCTTTCACGTATTCTTTAAAATTCGAAACGACCAACTTACGATAGGAATTAAATAATAATAAAATAACAACCTCGCGCAATCTAATTACTAAATTAAGATAAATGAATCCGATACGAGTAGGAAATTTTGAGTAGATAAACGTACGTAAATTCTCGCGTAGCATATCGTAACTCGCGATTAATTAGCTTACGAATACCTCGACATTCTAAATTTCAACCAATAACTCACCTTCAAGTCGATATTTTGAAAGCAACGTAAATTCTTATTTTTAACTTAAGTTAAATTAAATGAAAGTGAATGATCAGTATCTGACTGAATAAATTTAATTTAAAATAGATTAATGCTAAGCTCGATGGCATGAACGAAAATGATAAAAATCTGACTATCTCGGTTCAGTCTGACTGACCGAATCGAAAATTTTATAAATTGAATTAATTCAGGTTCTAACAATAACGCCTCAATTGGGGACGAGGGGTTAGTATATTCTGACGTAGATTCTTATTTAGTTTAAAAATTTTGCGTAATTTCAGATCCACCTATTCCGTACGAGTCTGATCCGTAGTTCGATCCGACCGACGCACCGATCGGAGCTTGCGAGGATCCCACCACCTTTCCTGAGGGTTAGCCTCCGCGTCTTCAGCCCTACAGGTGTGGGATATCTGAATTATTTTCTTTCGTGGGCGTACTCTTACCAAGTCGTTCCACTTGACCTGACATCCGCACTTTATTTTTAAGTAGATGCATTAAAACTGTAGAGCATGTTTATCCTTTCTGCACTGTAGGTAGAAATTGCATAAACCCCGATAAATAAAAGAATTTACTGTTTTTATTAGGAGTAGAGTAAATAAATAATATTATATATTATTATTAGAATATTAGGTTATTAGATTGCCTTCTTCTCGTAGAAGGCAATATATTATTGCATATTTACGTGCATGCATTTGGTGAGTGCTGAGTAGAGACTGAATGACTGCGCTCCGGCTTGTGGAATGGGACACGAGGCGGCCTCGCAGCCATTGAGCTGGGGTGTCACTTGACTTCCCGGATGGTCTTTTCGGACTTACATTATATGCGTGAGCTTTGATTATATATATATTATTTTCGATCATTTTACCATTACGTGCGGGCCGGACTCGAGCCCTGAGGCACGAACGATCCTGGAGTGACTTCCACCTACATTAGGAGCTACATTGCCTAGAACGGAATTCCAAAGGCCAGACTCGAGCCTTGTGGAATTGTGTGTGTGGGTACATAAGGTCGGACTCGAGCCCCAAATCCTATTGATCTGGCCAGACGGTAGAGTTCTCACCTGCTCATGAGGGATGGGATTGACAATTTTTACGACTTGCATTGTATGATTTCTCCTATTTTATATGTTTGGTTATGGGTCGTTTTAGAGTAAGGAACAAACACCGAATTAAGATATGTTCATCGGCTAGCGTGTTATTAAATTGTGAGTAGTGCTCGGTGTCACTAGGCACCGTGTATCACTAGACTCTATGATCGCAGTCCTTAGACATATCTTGAGGATCTTTGATCCGATTAGCACAGCACGGGGTGACTATTATTCGTACTATTATTATATGAATTCTACACTCAGTATTCCGATACTGATTTCTCCGATTTGACTATAATATTAAACTCCGCTTGGATTTTTGTTTGGGGAAACTTTTGCATGTTGGCATACTAGAGTAGTCGCATCATGATAATGATTAAAGTATTTTTTTTGGATTTCTATTAGATACTGAGATAGGGACACACAATTGCATATTAAATTGTAAAATCGTAACAACATTTAAATGTTAAGTTAAAGTGTTTTGATCATAGAGGACCCCTGGAGATATAGTTCTGGGTCACATACTGAATGATTTATCACTCACCCACAAGTTGTTTCGTGGGTTTTAGGTACAGATTCTGGCAATCCATAGCAGGAGCCATCAGTAGCTGTCCCCGAAGGCCACTCCGTTGATGATTAGGGTTAGCACCTAGTTGATTTGCTATCCTGTATTTGTCGCTTTGTATACGGGATCGACAGATCGTATACTACCTTTTTGCTAGATTTTGTTGTAGTATGTGACATGGATTGTTGTATTATATATATATGTTGTTTACTGATATGTGGCTGATGTGACTTGTTTGGTATATTTTATATTTTGCTTCCGCTGTTTATCTATATTTATTCTTAGCCTTGCGTGTTTAATTGTTAATAAACACGAGGCGGGGTTGATCACACATTAATCCAGAAATTCTGGTTTGGGGTGTGACAGATATCATGGTGTTTTCATGGATAAATTAGATATTTTGAATGTTTCTCTTGTCACATGAAAATTTTTTCCTAATAAATTCTATTTGACAAAAATGAGAAACCAAGAAATATTGACTTTCTCAAATCTAGGCTCTATAAATGCGCGCCATCTGTTTTAATTTTTTTTTAAATAATTCGAAGATGTATCAAGCATCATGCTTTAAGATGCTATGTCCCTTTCCCACTTATTGATTTATGGATAGAATTAGGGTGTTCTTAAGCTCATCAAGTTTCTTTGTCAACTTAATTCAAAAAAATATTGAATTTATTTCAAACGATACATCCAAATCATTGAAACTGATCTACTTCATGAGTAATGCATTTATATGTCAAATTTAAAACTTTTTAACTAATTTAGTATAAAATCAAGTGGTAAAAAAAAGATGGTTCATAAGTTAATTTAAATGTGTTCATCTTTTATTATTTTTTCACCACTTGACTTTATACTAAATTAGTTTGAACAGTTATAATTTGACATGTAAACTGATCACTCGTGAAGTAGATTGATTTCAACAGTTTGGATGTGTCGCTTGAAACCAATCCGATAGATTTTTGAGTTAAGCTCACAAAAGATTTGATGAGCTGAAGAACACCCTAGTTTTACTCCGATTTATGATAGTTTTTATCATGTACTTAATTAAGTTTAAACTAGAGGTATATGAACTAAAATATTTATATCTTACAAAAGAATTTTGCTACAGTTTTCTCTTTTAGTAAATTAAAAAAGTAATGACTACAAAAAGCAATATTTACTATTATGTATTTATAAAATAAACTAGATATATTCTTTGATTTTGTATATTTAACAGTAAGGTTCATAGGAACAATTTCAAGAGAATTTGTTATGTATTTTGACTATTTCAAATCAATGGATTGGTTTTCTATATTAAAAAATATCAGTAAATATTGTCGAGAAGAAAATTATAAAAAAAATATAAAAGTGATATACAATAACAAAAGACTAAAAATTTGTGCCTCAGGATACTTCTTTTAAGAAAGTAATATATCTGAATGATTAACGAACATATTGTCCTTAATCTAAAGCTCTTATAGTAAAAATTTACTCCAATTTTTATTTTTTTAAAAAAAATACAGTTACAAAAACTTCTAACCTTTCATGTAGTAGATAAATGTATCATTGTTCTAAAAAATTGAACAATTAAATGATTAAATTCGTGAGTTTTGTACAATATAAAAAAGCAAATATAACATTATAAATTTTAGAAAAATAATACGTGCATTTGAAATTTTTTAAAAATATATAAAAAATACCCACTTTAAATATACATTGTCTTCTTAGAAAACGCATCTACAACACATGGCCTATAAATTAATTAAGAACAGAGAGCTGGACTATAAATTAATTAAGAACAGAGAGAAGGACTTAGAACATGAGTGCGCGGTTGGATTTAATTAGAGTAATTTTTTCCTATAGCTTTGCAGATGCCTAATCTGTATGACCGATCGTGTTGTATATGTTTCATAAGGCGAGGCAGGTTAAAATATGATTTTGTATTGCCGTACTTTTCATAAAATGCTACAGAAGAACTGTAGCTGCTGGAATCAGCAGGACAGCGTAAGAAGAGCTTCTCTTTTTGATCTGTTGCTTCAACTTAGTATGTGGAGTGCAAAAAAGTGTCTTGAATAATATACTGTGATTTTGGTTTCGTATCATACTGTGCTAAGATCAAATTAATTTTTCAGGTATTGTGTACCGTGATCAAAATGTCAAGGGTGGTCACAGCATGTGAATAATTATGCCACGTGAGTTATGTGTAACTCACTAAACTATTTAATCATAATTTAGGTTAGTTTATTCAATATTCACCATTTAGTCAAGATGTAATAATCCTAGTTACACGTGACTTGCGTGACCACGTGTTGTGCTGTGCCATGACTTGATCTTTCATGTGACGTGTTGTGTTGTGTCGTGTCAAATTTTATGAAGATAGTCACAGCATTTATTCGACATACGTGCCGTGCCGTTCCATCTCATAACAGTGTCGTTCGGTGACAAAGTCGGCTCCAACGTGTCATTTTTTCCACTCTATTTGTATGAACGCCTTCATGTTGCCCCTGGATGAATTATTAATGTGTAGAAATGATATTTTTTTAATTTGCTTAATTTTATAGGAAAGTTATTTTGAAATAGAATTTCATATATAGTTATTTAAATATAAAAATAGGAAGCAAGAATATCCATAAAAGACATATTTTTAGTCAAAAGAAAAAAATGGTTTTTTTTTTTTTTTTTTTTTTTCTTTTCAACGAAAGCTTTGAAACGTATGGCTGATGTTTTTCCATAAAAAATGTTTATTCTGTTTCTCTGTTTTGAAATAAGTCACTCAACAGTGATTGGATTGCATAAAAGTCATATAATTTATACACTCCCATTGATTTTGTATAATTTTTAGAAAGAAGGTTTAAGTACGTGTTTCTTTTCATCTTCTTTTCATCTTCTTTTCAAGATTGATTGCATTGTTTTAGCTGTTTTTATCTGCTCAGGGCCTTCTACCTGGCCCAGCCCATAAAGATTGATTGCATTGTTTTAGCTGCTTTTCATAAATGAGAAGTTTCATACTTTTTTTTTTTTTTTCATATTTATGCTTTATTTCATTTTGATAGGAAGCTTTTATATAAAAAAAAATGAAATTGATTAGAATATACATGAAGAAAGCGCATTTTAAGAAATTATGATTAATTTAAAACTGATGTTGAAAATTACATACAAAGTATTACAAATCAAAAAATATATTTAAACAAGAATAAATTTAAAAGAACATTATAGTCATCTCATCTTCAAAATTGAGCACTAAATATTAACTAACAGAAGGAGAATTATTATTATCATCGATTACATAGTTTAGTACATATGAAGATGATTGTCAAAATATAAAGTTCGGAAAGTAACTTCCAAATCTTTATTTTTTTTTTTTGTCAAGAATAAATGCCTTATTCATTACACTAATCTTGTTGTATTTTGTTTTGTTCTTTATCAACATCGTTGGAGATATTATCACATTGTATTGGTCTGGGTTTAGAAGAGCCCACAGCAAGTCTTGGCCCACCATGGCCTGTATGAATTGTGATTAAAGTCTGGGCTGATTTGGTTGTCTAGGACTTGTTAGACTAAATTTTACGTTTCAATATGGAGATTTTTAAGTTGATTGGCTCTCATCCAATACTTTTAAAATGTGATTTTCTCTTTTACATGCGCAATTGATCACTAGATTACGTACAAGTAGCTAGTATGCAGATACATATGAGGTATAAGATAGGAATAGCATATCGGATATAGATTTTGGACTTTGTACATGCATCACATGTGAATTATATATATTGGTTTTAATGAGTTGGATTCGTCACTAATTTGAAGTCAATTCGATAAATTTTATAGTTAAAACCCTCCGAGTCTAGCACACGCAAGAATACAACATAAAATTCTTCTCAATTCAGGCAATGAATAATTAATATGTTCTTATGTTATTATTTTTCAAACTACTCATTGTCATTGCAAGAATACTTTTTTTTCTTTTGGAAGTTTTGTAGAAGCTGCAACATAATGCATGCTAGAGGCTTGAATTCTCGACCTTTTGGTAATCACAGTAGCAGAATATTTTCTCCTAATCAATTGTGCTATCGCCTTATCTCCATTGCAAAAAATGCTTAATTCAGTCTTCAGGGCATCTTTTCATTTTGGCCAATCATTTCTGTGCATACACTCTTCAGGAGTTTTTGGCACATAATCTTCCTCATTTAGAACATCAATTGCTATAGCATATGCAAAAATATCATCAACACATGTTTTATTTCGGTTTCATATTGTATCATTTTGTACATAGTTTATTGAGATCTCATAATCACTAGGTACCTGAGTTTCTTCTGGAACTTCAGCAACCTCTTCTGGGATTTTATCAATCTCTTCTGGGATTTTATCGGTAACCTCTTCTGGAGTTATACCAACTGCTTTATTCTGCTCTTTTCTTTTACATGGATTTACATCTTTGGAACCGAGTGGTCTTCCACGTTTTCTACGCACATTAGATTCATTAGATATTTTTGTAATATCAATTCGAGCAGGTGCGTTTATAGCTGGAATATGTGATTTAGTAACTCTATTTGTATCTGTAAATGCATCAGGCAATTCATTTGCAATTCTTTGCAAATTTATAATCTTTTGAACTTCGAGTTCACATTGACCACTTCGGGGGTCAAGATAAGATAAGGATAAATTCCAAGTTACTTGTTTATCCAGCTTATGTTTTTCTTCTCCTAAGTTTGAAAATATTGATTCATTAAAATGACAATTAGCAAATCTTGCTGTAAAAACATCTCCTGTTAATGGTTCTAAATATTTAATAATAGAAGAAGAGTTAAAACCAATATAAATTCCCAACCTTATTTGAGGTCCCATTTTTGTGCGTTGCGGAGGAGAAATTGGAACATATACTGCACAACCAAATACCTTTAGATGAGACAAATTTGGTTCTCTTCCGGAGACCAATTGTAACGGAGAATACTTATGATCTGCAGTTGGCCTTAATCTAATTAGTGCAGCAGCATGTAATATGGCATGTCCCCATACAGAAGACGGTAAACTAGATTTCATAAGTAAAGGTCTAGCAATTAATTGTAACATTTTAATTAACGATTTTGCTAGACCGTTTTATGTATGAACATGGGCCACTGGATGTTCTACCGTAATTCCAATAGACATGCAATAATCATTAAAAGTTTAAGAAGTAAACTCACCTGCATTATCAAGTCATTTCTTTTAATTTGATAATCCGAAAAATTGGCTCTCAATTGGATAATTTGTGCTAATAGTCTAGCAAATGTAACATTTCTTGTTTCTAACAAACACACATGTGACCAACGTGCTGATGCATCAATTAATACCTTAAAATATCTAAATGGTCCACATGGTGTATGAACATGGGCCACTGGATGTTCTAACGTAATTCCAATAGACATGCAATAATCATTGAAAGTTTGAGAAGTAAACTCACCTGCATTATCAAGTCATTTCTTTTAATTTGATAATCCAGAAAATTGACTCTCAATTGGATAATTTGTGCTAATAGTCTAGCAAATGCAACATTTCTTGTTGCTAACAAACACACATGTGACCAACGTGCTGATGCATCAATTAATACCTTAAAATATCTAAATGGTCCACATGGTGGTGTAATAGGCCCGCATATATCTCCTTGAATTCTTTCTAAAAATGAAGGAGCTTCAGGTCCAATTTTATTTGGAGATGGCCTAATCATTGGTTTTCCAAGAGAGCATGTTTCGCATGTCAATTCTTTTGATAATAGGATCTTCAGGTCCTTTAGGGGATGCCCATTTGCACTTTCAATTATTCTCCTCAACATTATACTTCCTGGATGACCTAATCTTTCATGCCACAATGTAAATAATTTTGGATCAACTAACTTCTGGTTAGTTACCATATAATCCATAAAACAATTCTTGCATCTTTTCCATTCTAAATTTTTGGTCATTTTTAATAGATGTGATATGAAGATATTCACAATTTCTCTCATTCATAGTTTCAATATGATAACCATTCTTTCGAATATCTTTAAAACTTAGTAGATTTCTTCTGGATCTACTCGAATATAATGCATCATTTATTATTAATTTTGTTCATTTAGGAAACAAAATACAATCTCTTCCGGAGCCTTAAATTAAATTACTTGTGCTTGATATAGTGTGAATATTAGTCTCACCAAGATGCAATTGTGAAAAATATTTCTTACTTTTCAATATGGTATTTATTGTCCCGCTATCTACTAGACATGAATCTTCCTTACTTACCATTGCGTCAGTCATTTTCCTTTAACATAAAAAAAATGAATAAAATAAAATATCTTTATTCATTAATTTTATTTGCATATAATATAAAAATTGAAATGTAAATTAAACATAAACATAAACATAAACTTCTATATTTTATTTTCTCCCTTAGTAAAATTATTTATTTCTTCATCCACATTCTGGAATATAATACATCAAGATATGTATTCCATATGGCATTCATTTTCGTGGCAATTTTTTAGTAAAGTTAGTTTCCACATTTTTTTTCTTGAGTTGCGTACGACAGGTACACGTCTAATAATTTGTCATCCCACACGTGTAACAAACATCTTCAGAATGTTTTTTTTCTCATTTCTATTAATACATATTTATAACAAAATACAACTTAAGAGTTATTAATTCCATAACTTAGAGTTATGGTAAATGAGAAGGGAGATAAATTAAAACTTTGTGGGATTTGACATATATATAGAGTAGAACTAGGGTGCTCCTAAGTTCACCAAACCTCTTGTGAACTTGACTCTAAAATATATCGAATCGACTTTAAACGATGAATCCAAACCGTTGAAACCCTTCTACCTAATGAGTGATACGTCTACATGTAAAAATTTTAAAGTTTCGAATTAATTTAATATAGAGTCAAGTGGTCAAAAGTTTAAGGTTTATAAATTAATTTTAATGCATTCATTTTTTGGACTCCTTTGACCACTTGACTCTATATTAAATTAATTCGAAACTTTAAAATTTTCACATGTAGACGTATCAATCATTATGTAGAAGGATTTCAACGGTTTGGATTCATCGTTTAAAGTCGATTCGATATATTTTAGAGTCAAGTTCACAAGAGGTTGGGTGAACTTAGGAGAACCCTAGTTCTACTATATATATATATATATATATATATATATATATAGTAGAACTAGGGTGCTCTTAAGAGGACCAAACCCCTTTGTACTCTTAACTCAAAGACCTATCAGATTAATTTCGAACGATGAATCCAAACCGTTGAAATCCTTCTACCTTACGAGTGATTCGTCCACATGTGAAAATTTTAAAGTTTCGAATTAATTTACTATAAAGTCAAGTGGTCAAAAGTCTTCCAAAAATGAATGCATTAAAATTAATTTAGAAACCTTCTAATTTTGACCCCTTGACTTTATAATAAATTAATTCAATACTTTAAAATTTTCACATGTAGACACATCACTTGTAAGATAGAAGGATTTCAACGGTTTGGATTCGTCATTCAAAGTTAATCAAATAAGTTTTAGAGTTAAGAGTACCAATGGCTTGGTACTCCTAGGAGCACCCTAGTTCTACCCTATATATATATATAGAGTCATGCTTCCATGGACATAAGGACCTATTTGTAAAACGAACATATTTTTATTTTTAAAGTTCAAACAGTCGATCCGAACCGTTCACCTTGTTCTCCATATTAGTATGTGCTTAGAGACCAAATTTTACATTTTTATGAATTTTTTTATTATTTATAAGATGGGTACAAAAAATATCAAATTCAACGGTCTAAATTTGATATTTTTTGTACCCATCTTATAAATAGTAAAAAAATTCAGAAAAATGTAAAATTTGGTCTCCAAGCACATACTAATATGGAGAACAAGGTGAACAGTTCGGATCGACTGTTTGAACTTTAAAAATAAAAATATGTTCGTTTTACGAATAGGTCCTTATGTCCATGGAAGCACATGCCATATATATATATATAGAGAGAGAGAGAGATGGGCTATTATACATTGCAATGTATTGGCTCCTCTGTGCATTACAATCTAAACCGTTGGATTCGTTTTAAAAAGCGTGCGGATCAATGATCAGATCAACTTCAAAATTTCGGAAATTTAATCCTCCAGCGACTTTAGGAACCGGACATCTCCAGTCCTCTCACTCTCTCCCCCAACCCAACATTTCCATTATTCTGAAGAAAAAAAAACCTAAATCCCCAAACTCCTGCGGTCCCGCCCCCTCCTCCTCAGCGGCCCCCCAAATCCCGGCTCTGTCGTGCGGTCTTCCTCTCGCCCCTTCCACATGTCGACCCTCTCCGTCGCGTTTTCCCCCTCTGTGTCACGCATAGCCAGCCTGCTACAGAATATCAGCACTGGAAATGACAATCTCACACTTGCTCAATATTCAAAGGTACCACAGCCTTTAATTATTATTAATTATTTTGATTTTTTACATTTTAAAAGTTCAAGCTCACTCATTTTAAATTAGCCATGGGTAATGTTGAAATTTCCTTTTTCATTTGCTTGGATCTGCATGATTTCAAACACAATTTTCTTCAATTTGGCGGAGGGTGTCATGTTCTTGGACATGACAGTATTCAACTTCTTTAATTAAGAAAAGGCTACATAACTACTGATACACCATTTGGGATAACTGTAGATTAATTTGGCAACCAGGGGGCCTGTAATTAAGCAGTAAAGAATAGAGAAAATTGGTACATCTAAGTATATATTTCCTCAAAAAGATACACTCAAATACTGAGTGATGGACCAATACAGGTAATTAAGCAATCGTGAATAATCAAAAGACCCTTAATTAATAGATCATGACTGCAATACTGTGCCGGTTTGTGTATATATTGATGATTTAACCTGATACTCACGATACAATATGGTCTCGTAACAATATCAATGGGCGAATAAGTGAATAACCTTGGAATGCCAAGTAGTATCTATTGGATTTCTAATTTGCAACAAAGTTTATTAATTCACAGTGAGAATATATACTATCTAATGGGGCGGTATGGGTGTAACTCAAATGGAGATTCAGAATGAGGCATTGGTTTTACGGTGGTGGTGGAAGTTATACACGGATCCAAAATCATTGTGGTCCGCGTATGCGTCAAAACTTCGTTGTCTAAATAGAATTGAGGGAGGGCCGGTTATATGCAAAGTGGGAGGATCCTTTTTCTGGAAATATCTATTAAAGATAAAATCTACATTCTTATGGTCGGTGAAGTGGACTATTGGCAATGGTGAAAGGATTTCATTTTGGCACGACCATTGGAGTGGTTTGCCACTGTTTGAACATGGTCAGGGACAAAGAAGGCCCACTGGCAATAGATTATCATTAAAGGAGGCAGTGCCTATCATGCATAATCTGGCACCTCATGTACAAACGCCAGCTTTGACAATGGAGGAAGATATTCTGATTTGGCGACGGGAGGGATCAGGTAATTACTCATCTAAATCGGTGTATGAGGCATTCATAAGTAGAGGAAAGGTTAAATGGAGCTTCACTCATACCTGGTCACTGCCTATACCACCAACGGTGTGTCTATTCACATTCCTGATGCTAAAAGGGAAGATACTCACTCACGACGTGCTAGAACGGCGTAGGATTGCATGTGTGCCAGGCTGTGTCTTGTGCACAGCTTGTCACTTAGAAACCGCGGTCCATTTGCTCTTCTTGTGCCCCTATGGTGTTGCTACTTGGCATGAGTGTTTCAGATTGAAAGGTGTTAAGTTTATGGTAAGTGGTCATACGGTACAGGAGATTTGGCGGGCCTCTTGGAGGTTTGTTAAACACGAAGGTCAGATGACATACAAGGAATGGGGAACGTGGTTTATGGTTGTTTGTTGGCATATCTGGATGGAGAGGAACTCTAGAATTTTTAGAGGTACCAAGCTACAGGCAAAAGAATTGTCTGTTAGGATTATGCAATATGCTTATCTGTGGTTGCGATATTGTGGAGAGCAGCAACGGCTGGGTAATGTTGTTCATTGCAGAAGTGTTGATGCTGAAGGTGTGGGTTAGATTCTAAATTTATGTAGATGTAATAATATGCAACTTTATGAATGATCGTATGGTTGCTGGTATTACCACCACTTTGTAATGATGTTTTATTTGTAATGCAAATTACTTGGTAGCACCTACCAAGCTTTCAAAAAAAAAGAGAATATATACTATCTGGATTTGATATCTCTTACGAAGATAATGCACACCTCATGCTTTCATTTATCATTCCTTTAGAATCTGCAAATTAAAATATTTTTTTCTTTGTTTCTCCCTTTTCATATGCAGTTTGAGGATTTACAACTTAGTAGTGTAGAGGTGCTTTTCAGATTGTGTGAACAGCTTTGGGTGTAAATCTTTAGGCAAGCAGGAGTTGTGTGCGTGTAATTGCGTGGACAATTTATTTGAAGCTTTCTTCTTTAACTAGTGATAAATTTTCTGATTTTAACTAGCACCCAGGATTTGGTTTCAAGAATTCATTACTAAAATTATTTCAATAGTTGAATTACTAGAATTATTTCAATTAGTAGGATTAATTGCGGTTCTTGTTGGTTTTATTGTTCTTGTTTAAAATGAATGCAAGGTAGTGCTTAAATTTGCTCTTGCTATGTACTTGATTAGGAGAGTTCTGGGTAGTGCTCAAATTTATTGTTACTTTAATTAAGATAGCTCAATAAAATTTGTTGTTAGCTTGATGTAATTTGCAAGGCTTTTGATTCATAGGTTTATAATTTTTGTATATTTTTGTTTGCTTAACTGACAATCATAAAATGATGGCAAGATGCAATTGATGCATTAGTGAAATTGCACTGCCCTTTGCACTAGTTGTGTAAGTTGTTACATTTAAATTCTTAAAAAAAATTACTTCGGTGGTCGCGCACAACACAGTAACCAATTTGTACCATAGTTTTCACCTTAAAAAAACAACAATTTGAGGTATTGTTTTGAAACAATAATTCATTCGAAACCACTAAAACTTACAAACAAATCAACAACTAAAAAACATAATATGATTTTGCCAACAAGACACATGTACAAAAAAACAAAAGAACCTCAAATTACCCATTCTCAAAACCTGAAAAAAAAAATTCACATAAAATTGTACAGAAAAAAATAATTTCTCACAATACCCTTTTACACAAAATTTCTCACATTACACTTTACATAATTTCTCACATTTTGCATCCAGAGCAATGATGTTGCTAATAGTGTTCGACTCTTCTTTAGCAGCTTCCACCAATGAATCCTGAAGAAACCATAATTCCAATTTGCTTTAAAAATTGATTACACAAGCAATTTACATCCTGCAAGTAATTTTGGGACAATGCTGGTCATGCTCTGTGCTTCTGCACTGACGTAGGAGAGATTTTCTCTGTCACTTGGTAACTGTGAAATGCTAAAATCACATAGCTGAAACATAAAATTGGAAGACATTAAGATAACATGTCAATTAAATAATGGAAAAAGATGCGCTAAGCATGACACACCTGAAACATTACCTTCATATGCCCGTATTAATCCATCAGTATGTTTGATGGCTTGAGATCACAGTAGACGACTCCTTTTGAATGCAAGTACGTACCTGATAAAAACTTTGTTTTAATTAACCTATATAATGTTAGGAGGTAGAAGGAACAACAAAGTAATCTGATTACATTCAATGTACATTCAGATTTAGATTGGATTTCAATTGACATCCTTCCTGCATTATGAACCTTGATAAGGACCCATTCAAAATTAACCTACGCAGGAAACTATAATTACATAATTAACCAGCACCAGCAGGCTTTATACAACAATCTTTTGAAGCAACAGGATCGGACAGCCCAAATCAAAATCCAAAAGGAAAACTAAATCCTAAGCAATTCAGATGCTACTATACTAAAAAGCCAAATTAGTGCTATTTCGGCATTTTTTTTTCTTCGAAAAAATACAGAAATTTGTTCAAATTTTAAGAAATAGTGAGAAGGAAGAAAGTCTGATGACCTTGAAACCTTGGCGCGAGGCTGACGTGTCAAAGAGGGTCCAAGGCTGACGAGAGTGAGAGCACCGCTGAGCAGGATATAGTGGCATGGGGAGAGAGATGGCTTCGCAGGGTTGGTGGTGGAGGATCGGCAGAGGGTCGGGGAGGAATCGCCGAGCACGCGCGATTTAGGTTTTCTATTTTCTTTTTCTTTCTGAGAGAGATCTCGGAGATGCTGGGAGAGAGAGGGAGGGAACTACTGGATGCTTCTAGTCAAGTCGCTGGAGGATTAAATTTCCGAAATTTTGAAGTTGATCTGATCATTGATCCGCACGCTTTTTAAAACGAATCCAACGGTTTAGATTGTAATACACAGAGGAGTCAATACATTGCAATGTATAATAGCCCATCTATATATATATATATATATATAGAGTGATGCTATTATGCATTGCAAATTAAAAGGCCCCTTTTAATTCGCGCTCATATCGCGATTTCCAAAGTTCAAATAGCCGATCCGAACCGTTAGATGTGTTCTCCATAATGAAATGTGCTTGGAGACCAAATTTTACATTTTAAAATTTTTTTTTACTATTTATTAAGCCACTCTAAAAATCGCTGATCCAACGGTTTTACTGTTCATTATGAGCCACCGTTGGATCAGCGATTTTCAAAGTGGCTTAATAAATAGTAAAAAAATTCCAAAAAATGTAAAATTTGGTCTCCAAGCACATTTCAATATAGAGAACACATCTAACGGTTCGGATCGGCTATTTGAACTTTGGAAATCGCGATATGAGTGCGAATTAAAAGGGGCCTTTTAATTTGCAATGCATAATAGCATCACTCTATATATATATATATATATATATGAGTAGAACTAGGGTACTCCTAAGTTCACCAAGCATCTTGTGAACTTGACTCTAAAATATATAGAATCGACTTTAAACGATGAATCCAAACCATTGAAACCCTTCTACCTAATGAGTGATGCGTCTACATGTGAAAATTTTAAAGTTTCGAATTAATTTAATATAGAGCCAAGTGGTCAAAAATTTAAGATTTATAAATAAATTTTAATGCATTCATTTTTTGGACTCCTTTGACCACTTGACTCTATAACAAATTAATTCGAAACTTTAAAATTTTCACATGTAGAGACGCATCAATCATTAGGTAGAAGGATTTCAACGGTTTGGATTCATCGTGTAAAGTAGATTCGATATATTTTAGAGTCAAGTTCACAAGAGACTTGGTGAACTTAGGAGCACCCTAGTTCTACTCTATATATATATATATATATATATATATATATATATCCAGTTAGTCGTTTACCCTATTTGATGCTGAATTACATATTATTCATGAAACATAAACATATAATACAATTATTTATATAATTGTGCTACATAATAATATCACTAACATAACCAACCAAACCTACTTAATCTAGTAAATCAGTGGGATCTCAATGACCAACAGACCCAGCTGAATTGAGAAAACATGTTTATCACAATGACTCAAACCCCTAACATAATGCATGAACTAAACTTTTTTGTCACCATGACCGATGAATCGACTTAGTTGATAAATAAATTGGTGAGACGTGGCTGAGCATGCAAAACTAAAGATTTGGCAAGAGCAGTTCCTTCATGTGATTCCATGAGACTAATTGAAGAAACACCAGATGGTTTCCTCCAAGTAAACCCCTGAAGAAGTCTTGCAAGCAACATTACAGTCATAGTTGTGCCTAGAGTGACACCCTTACAACCACGCCTTCCGCTACCAAATGATATAAAGCGCAAATCTGGTTCAGTAAGTAACACTTCTGAGCACTTGTCAGCCAAGTGTCTCTCGGGCTTGAACTTGAGAGATTCTTCCCAGGTATTAGGGTTTCGGCCTATCCCAAGTCGGCTTAGAAGCACATGACTGCCCTTGGGAATGAAGTAACCTGCAATTGTGGTGTCTTCCATGGCTACATGTGTAGGGTTAAAGGGCACTCTCGGATGTAGGCGTATAGATTCTCTAATGCAAGCTTTGAGGTAGTTGAGTTGAGGGATATCACATTCGTCAACAAGTCTTTCCTTGCCAACCACACTATCAATTTCATTTGTGGCCTTTACAAGAACCTCAGGGTTGTTCATCATCTCTGCAAGAGTCCATTCTACCGCATTTGAAGGATTATCGATACTGGCAATGAACATTTCCTATTAAAAGGTTGATTAATTGTCAAGTTCAGGTGCATTGTAAAAAAAAAAAAAAAAAATAATGGATATGTAAATCTCATGCAGTTATTTGTCTTGGTTATATATGTGAGGCCTTTTAATCATACTCACAACAGATTGAATTGTTTTTCTTGCATTTGCTTTGCAAATTTCTTCGTTTTGTTGACAATTTCTCTCAATTATTATAAAATAGCCTTAAATTATTGGAAAATAGATAGTCCTCATTTTTGATAAATAATTTTGGGGATAAATTTATTTTCAGCAAAGTTATATACATAATTTTGAATAAGTAACAAATTAAGATTACTGTAATTAAAGTAGTTCCTTACAAGACATTGTGATTTGATCTCATCTGCATTAAGTAGGAACCGCCCATCTGCATCTTTGAGTGAAACTAGAACATCCAGCCAGTCTTGAGGCTCTCTTCTTTCACTATCATTGCTAGCTTGCCTCCAAATTTTCAATTTTTCTTCGATAATTGGGTTGTGCAATTTGTCTATTGTCTTCCGTGCATCTTTGAGAATCTTTTCGTGACCATCCAAATCGAAACCTATCAAACTTGGAAAGTAGTCGGATATGCAAAAGGCAAAGAGGCATTTGAGTATATCAAAGATTGCATTGATGTGCTCTATTTCATCTTCGCCAGGGCCTCCATCAGGCATCACTTGACTGAAATACCTTTTGTTGAACAGTTGCTTCCGAGTCATATTCCCACAATAATGCCTTGTAACAACTCTGATGTCAATGTTTTGTGAACTTTGACACAGATTGTACACACATTGCACAAGGTGGTTTGCCTCTTCAGCTCTTTTATCATACAATGACCGATGCCTTGCGGGACATAAAACTTTAGAAGTCATAATACCCCTCATTTTCTTCCATTGATCGCCAAAAGGGGTAACAGCTGTTCCTCCACCAATGATGTTTGCAGCAATGGAGGTTGGCCTGGATGCAAGTATTGCATCTTTCTTTCTTAGTACTTCTAGTGCAATTTTAGGACATGTTATTGATATGACGTGAACTTTGCCAATACGAACACATGCAATATCTGTGTTCATATCTTTCATGAGGAGGTGGATCCATCGAAAGACAGGTTTCTGTTGGAGAATTGCCGGGAGACAACCGACAAGTGGCCAAGGTATTGGTCCAGGAGGGAGTTGGTTTTGTTTTGAAATGCCTTCTTTCTTTGTACGGTATTTTTGGAAGACAAATAACAAGGTAACAATAATGATGGCACCGGAAAATGATAATGGAGAAGGATTCAAGAAAGCATTTACTGAGATGTTGATCATCATTAATTTGTATGTTTGGCGCTTAATTTTTGATTGTAGGGTTTAATTAGGTATCTTAGTCTTTTGGGAGCTAGGAAAGGTTATATGCCTTGGCATCAAACGCACAAGTACTATTTATAATACTCGAGGCATCATAGCTTGTGTACTACACATATATATGACAGATAGAATTAAACTAAGATTTATAATTGACTTCAAATTGTTAAGCCGACGGCCTTAGGACGTCTTGTTAATTAATTAATTAAACTTCAATGTACATGGAATCCCAATATGACCAATAGCGCTACAGGTGGTAATTGTCCATGTGGGTGAAAATGGATCAAATATTATCTGTTTGGATCGGGATCTCTATTCAATTTATGCAGATTCAGATATTCAATACGGATAGTTTGCTGATACAGATATGGATATAGATATAATTTATTTGGATACATATATAAGTACAATTCGTATCCATGCTTTTCTTTTGTATTTTTTGAATATCTGTTTGTGTTTTTTCGTATCCAATAATTATCTATATATTCGTATCTATATATGTATTTTTATATCCATCTGTGTTAAAATTATTTGTGGTTAGAGAGGAATATTATTTTTTGCTAGTATTTATTCAGTAAAAATAGGGTAATGTTGGAGTTTTATTAACGAGATATGTATATTTTTTAATCAAATAACAAGTTTAACATAAGAAAACACTACAGCAGATTTGGGTATCAGCGACCGGCGCTTTACTTGGTCTGATTTCCTTTTTTCTTAAAAAAAAAAATCAGCAAAAAAAAAAGCGACCAGCTTTTTCAGCGACGACTATCAGCGACCGGCGCCATTAGTGGTCTCTGAAACACTTTCAGAGACCGGCGACAATACTATCAGAGACGAAATTAGTGGTCTCTGAAACACTTTCAGAGATCGGCGACATTACTATTAGAGAAGAAATTAGTGGTCTCTGAAACACTTTCAGAGACCGGCGACAATACTATCAGAGACGAAATTAACCCGGTCGCTGAAACTTTTCGCTGAAAACCGCCAAACTCTTCCTTTTTCTTTTCTCTGCCGCGTGTTTCCAAATTTTAGGTTTTTTAGCTCCGCCGATTCCGCGCGTCGACTCCGCCGATTCTGCCGCCGTCCCGCCGTTCAGCCGTCGCCTATCTTCTCTGCCGGTATGATGTTGTCCTTACACCGATTTTCTTTCATTTTTAGTTTCGTTTTTTATTTTTAGTTTTTAGTTTTTAGTTTTTGATTGTTGTTTTTAGTTTCTTTTTTAGTTTTTTTTGCATTGTTTTGGTTTTTTTTGTTTTGTTTACTGTTTTTCTCTTTCTGTTTTTTGCTTTTTTATTTCTGTTTTTAATCCCTTTTTATTTCAGTTTTTTTTCGTTTTTTTTGTTTTTGTTATTTCTATTTTTGTGATTTCTGTTTTTTTTATTTCTGTTTTTCTTGTGTTTTTTCCCCTTTTTTTGTTGTTTTTCATTTTTTTTTTCTGTTTTTTTGTTTTTACATTTTTTCGTTTTTATGGTGTTTTTTTTTTCTGTTTTTTCTGTTTTTATTGTTTTTCTTCTTTTTTTTCTGTTATTTTCTGTATTTTTTCCTTTTTTTTCCTATAGAATTGATTTTTTTTCTTTTTCTGTTTTTAGTAAAATTGTTGATGTTTGCTATTTTTTTAGGAGAAGATCAAGATATTCACCCGCTGCCACTCGCTTGCGCCGTAGGGGTTCGGTACCGCTTTTCTCCTTCATTGCCACTCGCTCGCGCCGTATGGGTTCGGTACCGTTTACGTTGACAGATTTATGTTGATTGTATTATCGATTTTATGCGTTATTTATGTTGATTGTTTTATATGTGATTGTTTATGTGTTTTTATTGCTTGTATCTGGAATATCGATGCGATAAATATTGATTGTTTTTTTGATGTGATAACAATTTCTAAACGGCGAAATATCAATAAGAAAAACAATACAAAAAACAAAATCAGAAAAAAAAAACAAAAAAAAAACAATTTACAAGAGACCATCAGTGACCGGTTTAGAGCATCTGCGACCAAACATTTGGTCGCTGATATCTTAAAATGACGTCACCAATTAATTTCAGCGACCACAACATTTTGAGCTCTGATAACATATCAGAGACGGGGATGACGTCTTTCAGCGACCGGTGACGTCATCTGGAAAGCATCAGCGACAAAACTTTCGGCGACCGGGTTATCAGCGACCAAATATTAGCATCAGCGACCAAATCTACTATCAGCGACCGGTGCCTTGACTTTCAGCGACAAAACTCTCTGTTGCTCGTTTCTGCTGATAGTTAAATAATACACATCTATATACGTTCTATCTCAAAATTATTATCTCCATCTTATATTCATCAATCATACACATACCCTGGCCCCATCCTTATTTAATCAAGGATAGCTCTTTTATTTATTTTTAATGAAGAAGGAATACTAGGTACTCTACCTTCTATATAAATTAACTCTCATAGTTTAATTTGAGTCTCTAATTAATCCATAGTCAATTAACTTCCATACTTTATTTTACTAGCTAGCTAGCTTATGGTTAAAAGCTACTTACGTACAAAAGTTGGTCACATAATCGGATAATCCTATTTGAATTAAGAAATTATTGTAGGAAGCGCAGACTTGACTGCTGGCCGGTGATTTAAAAGTTAACCTTGTCAAGACGCGTCGCCATCAATTAATTACTCTTAATATGTTCATATCGGTTAGTCATGAGTGCAAACATATCAAATGCCAATCGGTTGCTGTAAAGTCATATCCATATCTCACTACAGCACATTTGGGTATCAGCGACCGGCGCTTTACTTGGTCGCTGATTTCCTTTTTTCTTAAAAAAAAAAATCAGCCAAAGAAAAGCGACCAGCTTTTTCAGCGACGACTATCAGCGACCGGCGCCATTAGTGGTCTCTGAAACACTTTCAGAGACCGGCGACAATACTATCAGAGAGGAAATTAGTGGTCTCTGAAACACTTTCAGAGATCGGCAACATTACTATCAGAGACGAAATTAGTAGTCTCTGAAACACTTTCAGAGACCGGCGACAATACTATCAGAGACGAAATTAGTAGTCTCTGAAACACTTTCAGAGACCGGCGACAATACTATCAGAGACAAAATTAGTGGTCTCTGAAACACTTTTAGAGATCGGCGACATTACTATTAGAGAAGAAATTAGTGGTCTCTGAAACACTTTCAAAGACCGGCGACAATACTATCAGAGACGAAATTAACCCGGTCGCTGAAACTTTTCGCTGAAAACCGCCAAATCCTTCCATTTTCTTTTCTCTGCCGCGCGTTTCCAAATATAGGTTTTTTTGCTCCGCCGATTCCGCGCGTCGACTCCGCTGATTCTGCCGCCGTCCCGCCGTTCAGCCGTCGCCTATCTTCTCTGTCGGTATGATGTTGTCCTTACACCGATTTTCTTTCATTTTTAGTTTCGTTTTTTATTTTTAGTTTTTAGTTATTAGTTTTTGATTGTTGTTTTTAGTTTCTTTTTTAGTTTTTTTTTGCATTGTTTTGGTTTTTTTGTTTTGTTTACTGTTTTTCTCTTTCTGTTTTTTGCTTTTTTTATTTCTGTTTTTAATCCCTTTTTATTTCTATTTTTTTCATTTTTTTTGTTTTTGTTATTTTTGTTTTTGTTATTTCTGTTTTTTTTAATTTCTGTTTTTCTTGTGTTTTTTCCCCTTTTTTTTTTGCTGTTTTTCATTTTTTTGCTGTTTTTTTGTTTTTATATTTTTTCGTTTTTATGGTGTTTTTTTTTTTCTGTTTTTATTGTTTTTCTTTTTTTTTTTCTGTTATTTTCTGTATTTTTTCCTTTTTTTTTCCTATAGAATTGATTTTTTTTTTCTATTTTGAGTAAAATTGTTGATGTTTGCTATTTTTTTAGGAGAAGTTAAAGATATTCACCCGCTGCCACTCGCTTGCGCCGTAGGGGTTCGGTACCGCTTTTCTCCTTCATTGCCACTCGCTCGCGCCGTAGGGGTTTGGTACCGTTTAGGTTGACAGATTTATGTTGATTGTATTATCGATTTTATGCGTTATTTATGTTGATTGTTTTATATGTGATTGTTTATGTGTTTTTATTGCTTGTATCAGGAATATCGATGCAATAAATAATGATTGTTTTTTTGATGTGATAACAATTTCTAAACGGCGAAATATCAATAAGAAAAACAATACAAAAAACAAAATTAGAAAAAAAAAACAAAAAAAAAACAATTTACAAAAGACCATCAGTGACCGGTTTAGAGCATCTGCGACCAAACATTTGGTCGCTGATATCTTAAAATGACGTCACCAATTAATTTCAGCGACCACAAAATTTTGATCTCTGATAACATATCAGAGACCGGGATGACGTCATTCAGCGACCGGTGACGTCATCTGGAAAGCATCAGCGACAAAACTTTTGGCAACCGGGTTATTAACGACCAAATATTAGCATCAGCGACCAAATCTACTATCAGCGACCGGCACCTTGACTTTCAGCGACAAAACTCTCTGTTGCTCGTTTCTGCTGATAGTTAAATAATACACATCTATATACGTTCTATCTCAAAATTATTCTCTCCATCTTATATTCATCAATCATACACATACCCTGGCCCCATCCTTATTTAATCAAGGATAGCTCTTTTATTAATTTTTAATGAAGAAGGAATACTAGGTACTCTACCTTCTATATAAATTAACTCTCATAGTTTAATTTGAGTCTCTAATTAATCCATAGTCAATTAACTTCCATACTTTATTTTACTAGCTAGCTAGCTTATGGTTAAAAGCTACTTACGTACAAAAGTTGGTCACATAATCGGATAATCCTATTTGAATTTAGAAATTATTGTAGGAAGCGCAGACTTGACTGCTGGCCGGTAATTTAAAAGTTAATCTTGTCAAGACGCGTCGCCATCAATTAATTACTCTTAATATGTTCATATCGGTTAGTCATGAGTGCAAACATATCAAATGCCAATCGGTTGCTGTAAAGTCATATCCATATCTCACTACAGCAGATTTGGGTATCAGCGACCGGCGCTTTACTTGGTCGCTGATTGCCTTTTTTCTTAAA
Source organism: Carex arenaria (assembly GCA_964058825.1). Classification (NCBI taxonomy): domain Eukaryota; kingdom Viridiplantae; phylum Streptophyta; class Magnoliopsida; order Poales; family Cyperaceae; genus Carex; species Carex arenaria. Next base: position 782,237 of record CAXKVW010000146.1, read on the forward strand.
AAAAATAATCAACCAAAAAAAAGCGACCAGCTTTTTCAGCGACGACTATCAGCGACCGGCGCCATTAGTGGTCTCTGAAACACTTTCAGAGACCGGCGACAATACTATCAGAGACGAAATTAGTGGTCTCTGAAACACTTTCAGAGATCGGCGACATTACTATCAGAGACGAAATTAGTGGTGTCTGAAACACTTTCAGAGACCGGCGACAATACTATCAGAGACGAAATTAGTGGTCTTTGAAACACTTTCAGAGACTGGCGACATTACTATCAGAGAAGAAATTAGTGGTCTCTAAAACACTTTCAAAGTCCGGCGACAATACTATCAGAGACGAAAATAACCCGGTCGCTGAAACTTTTCGCTGAAAACCGCCAAACCCTTCCATTTTCTTTTCTCTGCCGCGCGTTTCCAAATTTTAGGTTTTTTTGCTCCGCCGATTCCGACGACTCCGCCGATTCCGCCGCCGTCCTGCCGTTCAGCCGTCGCCTATCTTCTCTGTCGGTATGATGTTGTCCTTACACCGATTTTCTTTCATTTTTAGTTTCGTTTTTTATTTTTAGTTTTTAGTTTTTAGTTTTTGATTGTTGTTTTTAGTTTCTTTTTTAGTTTTTTTTTGCATTGTTTTGGTTTTTTTGTTTTGTTTACTGTTTTTCTCTTTCTGTTTTTTGCTTTTTTTATTTCTGTTTTTAAACCCTTTTTATTTCTGTTTTTTTATTTCTGTTTTTCTTGTGTTTTTTCCCCTTTTTTTCGCTGTTTTTCATTTTTTTGCTGTTTTTTTGTTTTTATATTTTTTCGTTTTTATGGTGTTTTATTTTCTGTTTTTATTGTTTTTCTTTTTTTTTCTATTATTTTATGTATTTTTTCCTTTTTTTTTTCCAATAGAATTGATTTGTTTTTTTTTTTTTTTTTTTTTTTTTCTGTTTTTCGAAAAATTGTTGATGTTTGCTATTTTTTTAGGAGAAGATCAAGATATTCACCCGCTGCCACTCGCTTGTGCCGTAGGGGTTCGGTACCGCTTTTCTCCTTCATTGCCACTCGCTCGCGCCGTAGGGGTTCTGTACCGTTTAGTTTGACAGATTTATGTTGATTGTATTATCGATTTTATGCGTTATTTATGTTGATTGTTTTATATGTGATTGTTTATGTGTTTTTATTGCTTGTATCTGGAATATCGATGCGATAAATATTGATTGTTTTTTTGATGTGATAACAATTTCTAAACGGCGAAATATCAATAAGAAAAACAATACAACAAAACAAAATCAGAAAAAAAAACAAAAAAAAAACAATTTACAAAAGACCATCAGTGACCGGTTTAGAGCATCTGCGACTAAACATTTGGTCGCTGATATCTTAAAATGACGTCACCAATTAATTTCAGCGACCACAACATTTTGATCTCTGATAACATATCAGAGACGGGGATGACGTCATTCAGCGACCGGTGACGTCATCTGGAAAGCATCAGCGACAAAACTTTCGGCGACCGGGTTATCAACGACCAAATATTAGCATCAGCGACCAAATCTACTATCAGCAACCGGCGCCTTGACTTTCAGCGACAAAACTCTCTGTTGCTCGTTTCTGCTGATAGTTAAATAATACACATCTATATACGTTCTATCTCAAAATTATTCTCTCCATCTTATATTCATCAATCATACACATACCCTGGCCCCATCCTTATTTAATCAAGGATAGCTCTTTTATTTATTTTTAATGAAGAAGGAATACTTGGTACTCTACCTTCTATATAAATTAACTCTCATAGTTTAATTTGAGTCTCTAATTAATCCATAGTCAATTAACTTCCATACTTTATTTTACTAGCTAGCTAGCTTATGGTTAAAAGCTACTTACGTACAAAAGTTGGTCACATAATCAGATAATCGTATTTGAATTTAGAAATTATTATAGGAAGCGCAGACTTGACTGCTGGCCGGTAATTTAAAAGTTAACATCAAGACGCGTCGCCATCAATTAATTACTCTTAATATGTTCATATCGGTTAGTCATGAGTGCAAACATATCAAATGCCAATCGGTTGCTGTAAAGTCATATCCATATCTCACTACAGCAGATTTGGGTATCAGCGACCGGCGCTTTACTTGGTCGCTGATTCCCTTTTTTCTTAAAAAAAAAAAATCAGCCAAAAAAAGCGACCAGCTTTTTCAGCGACGACTATCAGCGACCGGCGCCATTAGTGGTCTCTGAAACACTTTCAGAGACCGGCGACAATACTATCAGAGACGAAATTAGTGGTCTCTGAAATACTTTCAGAGACCGGCGACATTACTATCAGAGACGAAATTAGTGGTCTCTGAAACACTTTCAGAGATCGGCGACATTACTATTAGAGAAGAAATTAGTGGTCTCTGAAACACTTTCACAGACCGGCGACAATACTATCAGAGACGAAATTAACCCGGTCGCTAAAACTTTTCGCAGAAAACCGCCAAACCCTTCCATTTTCTTTTCTCTGCCGCGCGTGATATCTCGTTATTTTAGCTACATTTCCGACCAAATCTTGTACCAAAACCTGTGTCCAAAACAGTAAAATCATGTTTATTACATTGATTATCTATAGAATATGGTACTGCTGCGCTTTTGTTTGTTTATTGTAGGAAACGGGCGAAGAAAGGGTGAAATCCGGCAATCTGGACTTCCCACACGGGCCGAGTCACAATCCACACGGACCGTGTCATACCCTACTAGACCCTTCACTCGAGCGCTGCACGACCCGGACAATAGACACAGGCACACGGTCCGTACAACATCTCACACGGACCGTGTCAGACAAATCCGGCAATTAATCTAAGTTTCCAGATTAATGCCTAATTAAAGATGGACGGTTATGGAGAATAAAAGGACGACCCCTTGGGCCAGAAAGGACATCAATTCGGACAGAACACAATTCCTAGGAGAGTTTTACATCAACTGACTAGGAGACGGAGTAGAGAGGAGAAAATCGAGAGAATTCCGACGAATCTTCTTCGCATTTTGTGGTCTTGTCATGAATTGCTCTTTCTTCTTTTGTTTTTCTGTTTTAGAAACCATGCTTGAGTAGATTTCTTAGTTTCTTGGGATATGATGTAGTCGAATGCTTTGTCTACTGTTAGTTGTTTGATTATGTTTGATATTCTGAAATTGCTTGTTTGTGTATGAATTAAATTGCTTATCTGTGTTGTTCGATCGATTATTTGGTTCTTACCATTAGGCTTGGCCACGTCTAACAAGGTACTGCGTCCAATTTGATCTTTCAACCAGACCAAGTATTTGAGGTAAGTCGATGAACCGAGAGGGAAGACTAATTAGTAACCGAGAGGTGAACTTTTCAGCAATCAAGAGATTGTGAATACCTTTAGTAAACCAAACGAGTAACTTAGGTCATTCAAACCAATGAACGAGAGTTTAGGTTAGAACCCTAAGAGGATTGAATTGTATTTCCATTATCGAGTTTATTAAGCCAACAAACGAGAGTTGAGGTTTAGAAACATCAGGTATGGTCGGTTCATCCTATACAGAATCAATCAGCACAGAAACCAGACAACTACAGTTTCACTCGTCACTGACACGGACCGTGTAGGAGACTACACCGGCCATGTGACAAGGGTCGTGTACGAGTGTACACGGGTCGTGTCAGGTGAGAGGCAGAGTTGCAGACGAAGTCAGAAACCCAGGAAACGCTTGTTTTAATTAGTTTTAAAATCCAGTTTCGTTTATTTGCAATCTATTTCACTGTTAGTCAAATCTTGAACAACCAACCCAACCTTTGAACACTTCTAGTTTGACGATAAAATTAGGTAAAAATCTAGTTAAGTTATTGAACCGTCCTGTGGATCGATACCCGATACTATAAACGATAGGATTGTGCACTTGCAGTCCGAATCAAGAGTAGAATCGAGGTTTAAAAAGTACAGCTTGCTGTACTGAAACTTTGTAGTACACTTTTGTGCGAACAGCGCGTTTCCAAATTTTAGGTTTTTTTGCTTCGTCGATTCAGACGACTCCGCCGATTCCGCGCGTCGACTCTGCCGCCATCCCGCCGTTCAGCCGTCGCCTATCTTCTCTGTCGGTATGAAGTTGTCCTTACACCGATTTTCTTTCATTTTTAGTTTCGTTTTTTATTTTTAGTTTTTGATTGTTGTCTTTAGTTTCTTTTTTAGTTTTTTTTTTTTGCATTATTTTGGTTTTATTGTTTTGTTTACTGTTTTTGTCTTTCTTTTTTTTGCTTTTTTCATTTCTGTTTTTAATCCCTTTTTATTTCTGTTTTTTTTCGTTTTTTTTTTTTCTGTTTTTATTATTTCTGTTTTTGTGATTTCTTTTCTTTTATTTCTGTTTTTCTTGTGTTTTTTCCCTTTTTTTTTTTTTTGCTGTTTTTCACTTTTTTTTTCTGTTTTTTTGTTTTTATATTTTTTAGTTTTTATGGTGTTTTTTTTTTCTGTTTGTATTGTTTTTCCTTTTTTTTCCTATAGAATTGATTTTTTTTTCTTCTGTTTTTAGTAAAATTGTTGATGTTTGCTATTTTTTTAGGAGAAGATCAAGATATTCACCCGCTGCCACTCGCTTGCGCCGTAGGGGTTGGGTACCGCTTTTCTCCTTCATTGCCACTCTCTCGCGCCGTAGGGGTTCGGTACCGTTTAGGTTGACAGATTTATGTTGATTGTATTATCGATTTCATGCGTTATTTATGTTGATTGTTTTATATGTGATTGTTTATGTGTTTTTATTGCTTGCATCTGGAATATCGATGCGATAAATATTGATTGTTTTTTTGATGTGATAACAATTTCTAAACGGCGAAATATCAATAAGAAAAACAATACAAAAAACAAAATCAGAAAAAAAAAAACAAAAAAAACAATTTACAAAAGACCATCAGTGACCGGTTTAGAGCATCTGCGACCAAACATTTGGTCGCTGATATCTTAAAATGACGTCACCAATTAATTTCAGCGACCACAACATTTTGATCTCTGATAACATATCAGAGACCGGGATGACGTCATTCAGCGACCGGTGACGTCATCTGGAAAGCATCAGCGACAAAACTTTCGGCGACCGGGTTATCAGCGACCAAATATTAGCATCAGCGACCAAATCTACTATCAGCAACCGGCATCTTGACTTTCAGCGACAAAACTCTCTGTTGCTCGTTTCTGCTGATAGTTAAATAATACACATCTATATACGTTCTATCTCAAAATTATTCTCTCCATCTTATATTAATCAATCATACACATACCCTGGCCCCATCCTAATTTAATCAAGGATAGCTCTTTTATTTATTTTTAATGAAGAAGGAATACTAGGTACTCTACCTTCTATATAAATTAACTCTCATAGTTTAATTTGAGTCTCTAATTAATCCATAGTCAATTAACTTCCATACTTTATTTTACTAGCTAGCCAGCTTATGGTTAAAAGCTACTTACGTACAAAAGTTGGTCACATAATCAGATAATCCTATTTGAATTTAGAAATTATTATAGGAAGCGCAGACTTGACTACTGGCCAGTAATTTAAAAGTTAACCTTATCAAGACGCGTCGCCATCAATTAATTACTCTTAATATGTTCATATCGGTTAGTCATGAGTGCAAACATATCAAAAGCCAATCGGTTGCTGTAAAGTCATATCCATATCTCACTACAGCAGACCGGCGACCGGCGACAATACTATCAGAGACGAAATTATCAGAAACACTTTCAGAAACACTTTCAGAGACCGGCGACAATACTATCAGAGACGAAATTAGTGGTCTCTGAAACACTTTCAGATATCGGCGACATTACTATCAGAGACGTAATTAGTGGTCTCTGAAACACTTTCAGAGACCGGCGACAATACTATCAGAGACGAAATTAGTGGTTTCTGAAACACTTTCAGAGATCGGCGACATTACTATCAGAGAAGAAATTAGTGGTCTCTGAAACACTTTCAGAGACCGGCGACAATACTATCAGAGACGAAATTAACCCGGTCGCTGAAACTTTTCGCTGAGAACCGTCAAACCCTTCCTTTTTCTTTTCTCTGCCGCGCGTTTCCAAATTTTAGGTTTTTTTGCTCCGCCGAATCCGACAACTCCGCCGATTCCATGCGTCGACTCCGCCGATTTTGCTACCGTCCCGCCGTTCAGCTGTCGCCTATCTTCTCTGCCGGTATGATGTTGTCCTTGCACCGATTTTCTTTCATTTTTAGTTTCGTTTTTTATTTTTAGTTTTTAGTTTTTTAGTTTTTGATTGTTGTTTTTAGTTTTTTTTTGCATTATTTCGTTTTTTTTTGTTTTGTTTACTGTTTTTCTCTTTCTTTTTTTTGCTTTTTCTCTTTCTGTTTTTAATCCCTTTTTATTTCTTTTTTTTTCGTTTTTTCTGTTTTTGTTATTTCTGTTTTTGTGATTTGTATTTTTTTTTATTTCTGTTTTTATTGTGTTTTTTTCCCCTTTTTTTTGCTGTTTTTCATTTTTATTTTCGGTTTTTGTGTTTTTATATTTTTTCGTTTTTATGGTGTTTTTTTTTTTTTCTGTTTTTATTGTTTTTTTTTTCTGTTATTTTCTGTATTTTTTTCCTTTTTTTTCTTATAGAATTGATTTTTTTTTTTTTTCTGTTTTTAGTAAAATTGTTGATGTTTACTATTTTTTTAGGAGAAGATCAAGATATTCACCCGCTGCCACTCGCTTGCGCCGTAGGGGTTCGGTACCGCTTTTCCCCTTCATTGCCACTCGCTCGCGCCGTAGGGGTTCGGTACCGTTTAGGTTGACAGATTTATTTTGATTGTATTATCGATTTTATGTGTTATTTATGTTGATGGTTTTATATGTGATTGTTTATGTGTTTTTATTGCTTGTATCTGGAATATCGATGCGATAAATATTGATTGTTTTTTTGATGTGATAACAATTTCGAAACGGCGAAATATCAATAATAAAAACAATACAAAAAACAATACAAAAAACAAAATAAAAAAAACAATTTACAAAAGACCATCAGTGACCGGTTTAGAGCATCTGCGACCAAACATTTGGACGTTGATATCTTAAAATGACGTCACCAATTAATTTCAGCGACCACAACATTTTGGTCTCTGATAACATATCAGAGACCGGGATGACGTCATTCAGCGACCGGTGACGTCATCTGGAAAGCATCAGTGACAAAACTTTCAGCGACCGGGTTATCAGCGACCAAATATTAGAATCAGGACTTAGGGTTTAGGGTTTAGGGTTTAGGGTTTAGGGTTTAGACTCAGGACTTAGGGTTTAGGGTTTAGGGTTTAGGGTTTAGGGTTTAGGGTTTAGGGTCAATGATAGCTCTTTTATTTATTTTTAATGAAGAAGGAATACTAGGTACTCTACCTTCTATATAAATTAACTCTCATAGTTTAATTTGAGTCTCTAATTAATCCATAGTCAATTAACTTCCATACTTTATTTTACTAGCTAGCTAGCTTATGGTTAAAAGCTACTTACGTACAAAAGTTGGTCACATAATCAGATAATCCTATTTGAATTTAGAAATTATTATAGGAAGCGCAGACTTGACTGCTGGCCAGTAATTTAAAAGTTAACCTTATCAAGACGCGTCGCCATCAATTAATTACTCTTAATATGTTCATATCGGTTAGTCATGAGTGCAAACATATCAAATGCCAATCGGTTGCTGTAAAGTCATATCCATATCTCACTACAGCAGACCGGCGACCGGCGACAATACTATCAGAGACGAAATTATCAGAAACACTTTCAGAAACACTTTCAGAGACCGGCGACAATACTATCAGAGACGAAATTAGTGGTCTCTGAAACACTTTCAGAGAGCGGCGACATTACTATCAGAGACGAAATTAGTGGTCTCTGAAACACTTTCAGAGACCGGCGACAATACTATCAGAGACGAAATTAGTGGTCTCTGAAACACTTTCAGAGATCGGCGACATTACTATCAGAGAAGAAATTAGTGGTCTCTGAAACACTTTCAGAGACCGGCGACAATACTATCAGAAACGAAATTAACCCGGTCGCTGAAACTTTTCGCTGAGAACCGTCAAACCCTTCCTTTTTCTTTTCTATGCCGCGCGTTTCCAAATTTTAGGTTTCTTTGCTCCGCCAAATCCGACGACTCCGCCGATTCTGCAACCGTCCCGGCGTTCAGCCGTCGCCTATCTTCTCTGCCTGTATGATGTTGTCCTTACACCGATTTTCTTTCATTTTTAGTTTCGTTTTTTATTTTTAGTTTTTAGTTTTTTTGTTTTTGATTGTTGTTTTTAGTTTTTTTTTGCATTATTTCGTTTTTTTTGTTTTGTTTACTGTTTTTCTCTTTCTATTTTTTGCTTTTTTTATTTCTGTTTTTAATCCCTTTTTATTTCTGTTTTTTTCGTTTTTTCTGTTTTTGTTATTTCTGTTTTTGTGATTTCTATTTTTTTTTATTTATGTTTTTATTGTGTTTTTTCACCTTTTTTTTGCTGTTTTTCATTTTTATTTTCTGTTTTTGTGTTTTTATATTTTTTCGTTTTTATGGTGTTTTTTTTTTTTTCTGTTTTTATTGTTTTTCTTTTTTTTTTCTGTTATTTTCTGTATTTTTTTCCTTTTTTTTCTTATAGAATTGATTTTTTTTTTTTCTGTTTTTAGTAAAATTGTTGATGTTTGCTATTTTTTTAGGAGAAGATCAAGATATTCACCCGCTGCCACTCGCTTGCGCCGTAGGGGTTCGGTACCGCTTTTCCCCTTCATTGCCACTCGCTCGCGCCGTAGGGGTTCGGTACCGTTTAGGTTGACAGATTTATTTTGATTGTATTATCGATTTTATGCGTTATTTATGTTGATGGTTTTATATGTGATTGTTTATGTGTTTTTATTGCTTGTATCTGGAATATCGATGCGATAAATATTGATTGTTTTTTTGATGTGATAACAATTTCGAAACGGCGAAATATCAATAATAAAAACAATACAAAAAACAAAATAAAACAAAAAACAAAAAAAAAACAATTTACAAAAGACCATCAGTGACCGGTTTAGAGCATCTGCGACCAAACATTTGGTCGCTGATATCTTAAAATGACGTCACCAATTAATTTCAGCGACCACAACATTTTGGTCTCTGATAACATATCAGAGACCGGGATGACGTCATTCAGCGACCGGTGACGTCATCTGGAAAGCATCAGCGACAAAACTTTCAGCGACCGGGTTATTAGCGACCAAATATTAGAATCAGGACTTAGGGTTTAGGGTTTAGGGTTTAGGGTTTAGGGTTTAGGGTTTGGGGTTTGGGGTTTAGGGTTTAGGGTTTAGGGTTTCGGGTTTCAGGTTTAGGGTTTAGGGTTTTAGGGTTTTAGGGTTTTAGGGTTTTAGGGTTTAGGGTTTAGGGTTTAGGGGTTAGGGGTATAGGGGTTTAGGGTTTAGGGTTTAGGGGTTTAGGGTTTAGGGTTTAGGGTTTAGGGTTTAGGGTTTAGGGTTTAGGGTTTATGGTTTAGGGTTTAGGGTTTAGGGTTTTAGGGTTTTTGGGTTTAGGGTTTAGGATTTAGGGTTTAGGGTTTAGGGTTTAGGGTTTAGGGTTTAGGTTTTAGGGTTTAGGGTTTAGGGTTTAGGTTTTAGGGTTTTAGGGTTTTAGGGTTTAAGGGTTTAGGGTTTAGGGGTTAGGGGTTAGGGTATAGGGGTATAGGGGTTTAGGGTTTAGGGTTTATGGTTTAGGGTTTAGGGGTTTAGGGGTTTAGGGTTTAGGATTTAGGGTTTAGGGTTTAGGGTTTAGGGTTTAGGGTTTAGGGTTTAGGGTTTTAGGGTTTTAGGGTTTTAGGGTTTAGGGTTTAGGGTTTAGGGTTTAGGGTTTGGGGTTTGGGGTTTGGGGTTTGGGGTTTGGGGTTTGGGGTTTGGGGTTTAGGGTTTAGGGTTTAGGGTCAAGGATAGCTCTTTTATTTATTTTTAATGAAGAAGGAATACTAGGTACTCTACCTTCTATATAAATTAACTCTCATAGTTTAATTTGAGTCTCTAATTAATCCATAGTCAATTAACTTCCATACTTTATTTTACTAGCTAGCTAGCTTATGGTTAAAAGCTACTTACGTACAAAAGTTGTTCACATAATCAGATAATCCTATTTGAATTTAGAAATTATTATAGGAAGCGCAGACTTGACTGCTGGCCAGTAATTTAAAAGTTAACCTTATCAAGACGCGTCGCCATCAATTAATTACTCTTAATATGTTCATATCGGTTAGTCATGAGTGCAAACATATCAAATGCCAATCGGTTGCTGTAAAGTCATATCCATATCTCACTACAGCAGACCGGCGACCGGCGACAATACTATCAGAGACGAAATTATCAGAAACACTTTCAGAAACACTTTCAGAGACCGGCGACAATACTATCAGAGACGAAATTAGTGGTCTCTGAAAAACTTTCAGAGATCGGCGACATTACTATCAGAGACGAAATTAGTGGTCTCTGAAACACTTTCAGAGACCGGCGACAATACTATCAGAGACGAAATTAGTGGTCTCTGAAACACTTTCAGAGATCGGCGACATTACTATCAGAGAAGAAATTAGTGGTCTCTGAAACACTTTCAGAGACCGGCGACAATACTATCAGAAACGAAATTAACCCGGTCGCTGAAACTTTTCGCTGAGAACCGTCAAACCCTTCCTTTTTCTTTTCTCTGCCGCGCGTTTCCAAATTTTAGGTTTTTTTGCTCCGCCAAATCCGACGACTCCGCCGATTCTGCCACCGTCCCGGCGTTCAGCCGTCGCCTATCTTCTCTGCCGGTATGATGTTGTCCTTACACCGATTTTCTTTCATTTTTAGTTTCGTTTTTTATTTTTAGTTTTTAGTTTTTTTGTTTTTGATTGTTGTTTTTAGTTTTTTTTTTAGTTTTTTTTTGCATTATTTCGTTTTTTTTGTTTTGTTTACTGTTTTTCTCTTTCTATTTTTTGCTTTTTTTATTTCTGTTTTTAATCCCTTTTTATTTCTGTTTTTTTCGTTTTTTCTGTTTTTGTTATTTCTGTTTTTGTGATTTCTATTTTTTTTATTTCTGTTTTTATTGTGTTTTTTCCCATTTTTTTTTGCTGTTTTTCATTTTTATTTTCTGTTTTTGTGTTTTTATATTTTTTCGTTTTTATGGTGTTTTTTTTTTTTCTGTTTTTATTGTTTTTCTTTTTTTTTTTCTGTTATTTTCTGTATTTTTTTCCTTTTTTTTCTTATAGAATTGATTTTTTTTTTTTCTGTTTTTAGTAAAATTGTTGATGTTTGCTATTTTTTGAGGAGAAGATCAAGATATTCACCCGCTGCAACTCGCTTGCGCCGTAGGGGTTCGGTACCGCTTTTCCCCTTCATTGCCACTCGCTCGCGCCGTAGGGGTTCGGTACTGCTTTTCCCCTTCATTGCCACTCGCTCGCGCCGTAGGGGTTCGGTACCGTTTAGGTTGACAGATTTATTTTGATTGTATTATCGATTTTATGCGTTATTTATGTTGATGGTTTTATATGTGATTGTTTACGTGTTTTTATTGTTTGTATCTGGAATATCGATGCGATAAATATTGATTGTTTTTTTGATGTGATAACAATTTCGAAACGGCGAAATATCAATAATAAAAACAATACAAAAAACAAAATAAAAAAAAACAAAAAAAAACAATTTACAAAAGACCATCAGTGACCGGTTTAGAGCATCTGCGACCAAACATTTGGTCGCTGATATCTTAAAATGACGTCACCAATTAATTTCAGCGACCACAACATTTTGGTCTCTGATAACATATCAGAGACCGGGATGACGTCATTCAGCGACCGGTGACGTCATCTGGAAAGCATCAGCGACAAAACTTTCAGCGACCGGGTTATTAGCGACCAAATATTAGAATCAGGACTTAGGGTTTAGGGTTTAGGGTTTAGGGTTTAGGGTTTAGGGTTTAGGGTTTGGGGTTTGGGGTTTAGGGTTTAGGGTTTAGGGTTTCGGGTTTCAGGTTTAGGGTTTAGGGTTTTAGGGTTTTAGGGTTTTAGGGTTTTAGGGTTTAGGGTTTAGGGTTTAGGGGTTAGGGGTATAGGGGTTTAGGGTTTAGGGTTTAGGGGTTTAGGGTTTAGGGTTTAGGGTTTAGGGTTTAGGGTTTAGGGTTTATGGTTTAGGGTTTAGGGTTTAGGGTTTTAGGGTTTTTGGGTTTAGGGTTTAGGATTTAGGGTTTAGGGTTTAGGGTTTAGGGTTTAGGGTTTAGGTTTTAGGGTTTAGGGTTTAGGGTTTAGGTTTTAGGGTTTAGGGTTTAGGGTTTAGGGGTTAGGGTTTATGGTATAGGGGTATAGGGGTTTAGGGTTTAGGGTTTAGGGTTTAGGGTTTAGGGGTTTAGGGGTTTAGGGGTTTAGGGTTTAGGGTTTAGGGTTTAGGGTTTAGGGTTTAGGGTTTAGGGTTTAGGGTTTAGGGTTTTAGGGTTTTAGGGTTTAGGGTTTAGGGTTTAGGGTTTAGGGTTTAGGGTCAATGATAGCTCTTTTATTTATTTTTAATGAAGAAGGAATACTAGGTACTCTACCTTCTATATAAATTAACTCTCATAGTTTAATTTGAGTCTCTAATTAATCCATAGTCAATTAACTTCCATACTTTATTTTACTAGCTAGCTAGCTTATGGTTAAAAGCTACTTACGTACAAAAGTTGGTCACATAATCAGATAATCCTATTTGAATTTAGAAATTATTATAGGAAGCGCAGACTTGACTGCTGGCCAGTAATTTAAAAGTTAACCTTATCAAGACGCGTCGCCATCAATTAATTACTCTTAATATGTTCATATCGGTTAGTCATGAGTGCAAACATATCAAATGCCAATCGGTTGCTGTAAAGTCATATCCATATCTCACTACAGCAGACCGGCGACCGGCGACAATACTATCAGAGACGAAATTATCAGAAACACTTTCAGAAACACTTTCAGAGACCGGCGACAATACTATCAGAGACGAAATTAGTGGTCTCTGAAACACTTTCAGAGATCGGCGACATTACTATCAGAGACGAAATTAGTGGTCTCTGAAACACTTTCAGAGACCGGCGACAATACTATCAGAGACGAAATTAGTGGTCTCTGAAACACTTTCAGAGATCGGCGACATTACTATCAGAGAAGAAATTAGTGGTCTCTGAAACACTTTCAGAGACCGGCGACAATACATTAGAAACGAAATTAACCCGGTCGCTGAAACTTTTCGCTGAGAACCGTCAAACCCTTCCTTTTTCTTTTCTATGCAGCGCGTTTCCAAATTTTAGATTTTTTTGCTCCGCCAAATCCGACGACTCCGCCGATTCTGCAAGCGTCCCGGCGTTCAGCCGTCGCCTATCTTCTCTGCCGGTATGATGTTGTCCTTACACCGATTTTCTTTCATTTTTAGTTTCGTTTTTTATTTTTAGTTTTTAGTTTTTTTGTTTTTGATTGTTGTTTTTAGTTTTTTTTTGCATTATTTCGTTTTTTTTGTTTTGTTTACTGTTTTTCTCTTTCTATTTTTTGCTTTTTTTATTTCTGTTTTTAATCCCTTTTTATTTCTGTTTTTTTCGTTTTTTCTGTTTTTGTTATTTCTGTTTTTGTGATTTCTATTTTTTTTTTATTTATGTTTTTATTGTGTTTTTTCACCTTTTTTTTGCTGTTTTTCATTTTTATTTTCTGTTTTTGTGTTTTTATATTTTTTCGTTTTTATGGTGTTTTTTTTTTTCTGTTTTTATTGTTTTTCTTTTTTTTTTCTGTTATTTTCTGTATTTTTTTCCTTTTTTTTCTTATAGAATTGATTTTTTTTTTTTTCTGTTTTTAGTAAAATTGTTGATGTTTGCTATTTTTTTAGGAGAAGATCAAGATATTCACCCGCTGCCACTCGCTTGCGCCGTAGGGGTTCGGTACCGCTTTTCCCCTTCATTGGCACTCGCTCGCGCCGTAGGGGTTCGGTACCGTTTAGGTTGACAGATTTATTTTGATTGTATTATCGATTTTATGCGTTATTTATGTTGATGGTTTTATATGTGATTGTTTATGTGTTTTTATTGCTTGTATCTGGAATATCGATGCGATAAATATTGATTGTTTTTTTGATGTGATAACAATTTCGAAACGGCGAAATATCAATAATAAAAACAATACAAAAAACAAAATAAAACAAAAAACAAAAAAAAAACAATTTACAAAAGACCATCAGTGACCGGTTTAGAGCATCTGCGACCAAACATTTGGTCGCTGATATCTTAAAATGACGTCACCAATTAATTTCAGCGACCACAACATTTTGGTCTCTGATAACATATCAGAGACCGGGATGACGTCATTCAGCTACCGGTGACGTCATCTGGAAAGCATCAGCGACAAAACTTTCAGCGACCGGGTTATTAGCGACCAAATATTAGAATCAGGACTTAGGGTTTAGGGTTTAGGGTTTAGGGTTTGGGGTTTGGGGTTTAGGGTTTAGGGTTTAGGGTTTCGGGTTTCATGTTTAGGGTTTTAGGGTTTTAGGGTTTTAGGGTTTAGGGTTTAGGGTTTAGGGGTTAGGGGTATAGGGGTTTAGGGTTTAGGGTTTTAGGGTTTAGGGTTTAGGGTTTAGGGTTTAGGGTTTAGGGTTTAGGGTTTATGGTTTAGGGTTTAGGGTTTAGGGTTTTAGGGTTTTTGGTTTAGGGTTTAGGATTTAGGGTTTAGGGTTTTAGGGTTTAGGGTTTAGGTTGTTAGGGTTTAGGGTTTAGGGTTTAGGTTTTAGGGTTTTAGGGTTTTAGGGTTTAAGGGTTTAGGGTTTAGGGGTTAGGGGTTAGGGTATAGGGGTATAGGGGTTTAGGGTTTAGGGTTTATGGTTTAGGGTTTAGGGGTTTAGGGGTTTAGGGTTTAGGGTTTAGGGTTTAGGGTTTAGGTTTAGGGTTTAGGGTTTTAGGGTTTTAGGGTTTAGGGTTTAGGGTTTAGGGTTTAGGGTTTAGGGTTTGGGGTTTGGGGTTTGGGGTTTGGGGTTTGGGGTTTGGGTTTGGGGTTTGGGGTTTGGGGTTTGGGGTTTGGGGTTTAGGGTTTAGGGTCAAGGATAGCTCTTTTATTTATTTTTAGTGAAGAAGGAATACTAGGTACTCTACCTTCTATATAAATTAACTCTCATAGTTTAATTTGAGTCTCTAATTAATCCATAGTCAATTAACTTCCATACTTTATTTTACTAGCTAGCTAGCTTATGGTTAAAAGCTACTTACGTACAAAAGTTGGTCACATAATCAGATATATCCTATTTGAATTTAGAAATTATTATAGAAGCGCAGACTTGACTGCTGGCCAGTAATTTAAAAGTTAACCTTATCAAGACGCGTCGCCATCAATTAATTACTCTTAATATGTTCATATCGGTTAGTCATGAGTGCAAACATATCAAATGCCAATCGGTTGCTGTAAAGTCATATCCATATCTCACTACAGCAGGACAGGCGACCGGCGACAATACTATCAGAGACGAAATTATCAGAAACACTTTCAGAAACACTTTCAGAGACCGGCGACAATACTATCAGAGACGAAATTAGTGGTCTCTGAAACACTTTCAGAGAGCGGCGACATTACTATCAGAGACGAAATTAGTGGTCTCTGAAACACTTTCAGAGACCGGCGACAATACTATCAGAGACGAAATTAGTGGTCTCTGAAACACTTTCAGAGATCGGCGACATTACTATCAGAGAAGAAATTAGTGGTCTCTGAAACACTTTCAGAGACCGGCGACAATACTTATGAGAAACGAAATTAACCCGGTCGCTGAAACTTTTCGCTGAGAACCGTCAAACCCTTCATTTTTCTTTTCTCTGCCGCGCGTTTCCAAATTTTAGGTTTTTTTGCTCCGCCAAATCCGACGACTCCGCCGATTCTGCCACCGTCCCGGCGTTCAGCCGTCGCCTATCTTCTCTGCCGGTATGATGTTGTCCTTACACCGATTTTCTTTCATTTTAGTTTCGTTTTTTATTTTTTAGTTTTTTTGTTTTTGATTGTTGTTTTTAGTTTTTTTTTGCATTATTTCGTTTTTTTTTGTTTTGTTTACTGTTTTTTCTCTTTCTATTTTTTGCTTTTTTTATTTCTGTTTTTAATCCCTTTTTTATTTCTGTTTTTTTTTTTCGTTTTTTCTGTTTTTTGTTATTTCTGTTTTTGTGATTTCTATTTTTTTTTATTTCTGTTTTTATTGTGTTTTTTCCCCTTTTTTTTGCTGTTTTTCATTTTTATTTTCTGTTTTTGTGTTTTTATATTTTTTTCGTTTTTATGGTGTTTTTTTTTTTCTGTTTTTTATTGTGTTTCTTTTTTTTTCTGTTATTTTCTGTATTTTTTTCCTTTTTTTTCTTATAGAATTGATTTTTTTTTTTTTTTCTGTTTTTAGTAAAATTGTTGATGTTTGCTATTTTTTTAGGAGAAGATCAAGATATTCACCCGCTGCCACTCGCTTGCGCCGTAGGGGTTCGGTACCCGCTTTTTCCCCCTTCATTGCCACTCGCTCGCGCCGTAGGGGTTCGGTACCGTTTAGGTTGACAGATTTATTTTGATTGTATTATCGATTTTATGCGTTATTTATGTTGATGGTTTTATATGTGATTGTTTATGTGTTTTTATTGCTTGTATCTGGAATATCGATGCGATAAATATTGATTGTTTTTTTGATGTGATAACAATTTCGAAACGGCGAAATATCAATAATAAAAACAATACAAAAAACAAATAAAACAAAAAACAAAAAAAAAAACAATTTACAAAAGACCATCAGTGACCGGTTTAGAGCATCTGCGACCAAACATTTGGTCGCTGATATCTTAAAATGACGTCACCAAATTAATTTCAGCGACCACAACATTTTGGTCTCTGATAACATATCAGAGACCGGATGACGTCATTCAGCGACCGGTGACGTCATCTGGAAAGCATCAGCGACAAAACTTTCAGCGACCGGGTTATTAGCGACCAAATATTAGAATCAGGACTTAGGGTTTAGGGTTTAGGGTTTAGGGTTTAGGGTTTAGGGTTTGGGGTTTGGGGTTTGGGGTTTAGGGTTTAGGGTTTAGGGTTTCGGGTTTCAGGTTAGGGTTTTAGGGTTTTAGGGTTTTAGGGTTTTAGGGTTTTAGGGTTTAGGGGTTTAGGGTTTAGGGGTTAGGGTATAGGGGTTTAGGGTTTAGGGTTTAGGGGTTTAGGGTTTAGGGTTTAGGGTGTTTAGGGTTTAGGGTTTAGGGTTTATGGTTTAGGGTTTAGGGTTAGGTTAGGGTTTTAGGGTTTTTGGGTTTAGGGTTTAGGATTTAGGGTTTAGGGTTTAGGGTTTAGGTTTAGGGTTTAGGTTTTAGGGTTTAGGGTTTAGGGTTTAGGTTTTAGGGGTTTTAGGTTTATAGGGTTTAAGGGTTTAGGGTTAGGGGTTAGGGGTATAGGGGTATAGGGGTTTAGGGTTTAGGGTTTATGGTTTTA
Source organism: Carex arenaria (assembly GCA_964058825.1). Classification (NCBI taxonomy): domain Eukaryota; kingdom Viridiplantae; phylum Streptophyta; class Magnoliopsida; order Poales; family Cyperaceae; genus Carex; species Carex arenaria. The sequence continues at coordinate 799,661 of CAXKVW010000146.1, forward strand.
GGGTTAGGGGTTTAGGGGTTTAGGGTTTAGGGTTTAGGGTTTAGGGTTAGGGTTTAGGGTTTAGGGTTTAGGGTTTAGGGTTAGGGTTTTAGGGTTTTAGGGTTTTAGGGTTTAGGTTTAGGGTTTAGGGTTTAGGGGTTTGGGTTTGGGGTTTGGGGGTTAGGGTTTAGGTGGGTTTAGGGTCAAGGATAGCTCTTTTATTTATTTTTAATGAGAAGGAATACTAGGTACTCTACCTTCTATATAAATTAACTCTCATAGTTTAATTTGAGTCTCTAATTAATCCATAGTCAATTAACTTCCATACTTTATTTTACTAGCTAGCTAGCTTATGGTTAAAAGCTACTTACGTACAAAAGTTGGTCACATAATCAGATAATACTATTTGAATTTAGAAATTATTAGGAAGCGCAGACTTGACTGCTGGCCAGTAATTTAAAAGTTAACCTTATCAAGACGCGTCGCCATCAATTAATTACTCTTAATATGTTCATATCGGTTAGTCATGAGTGCAAACATATCAAATGCCAATCGGTTGCTGTAAAGTCATATCCATATCTCACTACAGCAGACCGGCGACCGGCGACAATACTATCAGAGACGAAATTATCAGAAACACTTTCAGAAACACTTTCAGAGACCGGCGACAATACTATCAGAGACGAAATTAGTGGTCTCTGAAACACTTTCAGAGATCGGCGACATTACTATCAGAGACGAAATTAGTGGTCTCTGAAACACTTTCAGAGACCGGCGACAATACTATCAGAGACGAAATTAGTGGTCTCTGAAACACTTTCAGAGATCGGCGACATTACTATCAGAGAAGAAATTAGTGGTCTCTGAAACACTTTCAGAGACCGGCGACAATACTATCAGAAACGAAATTAACCCGGTCGCTGAAACTTTTCGCTGAGAACCGTCAAACCCTTCCTTTTTCTTTTCTATGCAGCGCGTTTCCAAATTTTAGATTTTTTTGCTCCGCCAAATCCGACGACTCCGCCGATTCTGCAAGCGTCCCGGCGTTCAGCCGTCGCCTATCTTCTCTGCCGGTATGATGTTGTCCTTACACCGATTTTCTTTCATTTTTAGTGTCGTTTTTTATTTTTAGTTTTTAGTTTTTTTGTTTTTGATTGTTGTTTTAGTTTTTTTTTGCATTATTTCGTTTTTTTTGTTTTGTTTACTGTTTTTTCTCTTTCTATTTTTTGCTTTTTTTATTTCTGTTTTTAATCCCTTTTTATTTCTGTTTTTTTCGTTTTTTCTGTTTTTGTTATTTCTGTTTTTTGTGATTTCTATTTTTTTTTATTTATGTTTTTATTGTGTTTTTTCACCTTTTTTTTGCTGTTTTTCATTTTTATTTTCTGTATTTGTGTTTTATATTTTTTCGTTTTTATGGTGTTTTTTTTTTTCTGTTTTTATTGTTTTTCTTTTTTTTTTCTCTGTTATTTTCTGTATTTTTTTCCTTTTTTTTCTTATAGAATTGATTTTTTTTTTTTTTTCTGTTTTTAGTAAAATTGTTGATGTTTGCTATTTTTTTAGGAGAAGATCAAGATATTCACCCGCTGCCACTCGCTTGCGCCGTAGGGGTTCGGTACCGCTTTTTCCCCTTCATTGGCACTCGCTCGCGCCGTAGGGGTTCGGTACCGTTTAGGTTGACAGATTTATTTTGATTGTATTATCGATTTTATGCGTTATTTATGTTGATGGTTTTATATGTGATTGTTTATGTGTTTTTATTGCTTGTATCTGGAATATCGATGCGATAAATATTGATTGTTTTTTTGATGTGATAACAATTTCGAAACGGCGAAA